>CAUYPK010114451.1:0-16467 GCA_963574355.1 Loris lydekkerianus | reverse complement strand
ATGCAGTAATCTGAAGAATTCCCTTTCCCACCCCCAAGCAAGCCTGGCTGCTGTTTATGAGCATTTGAGCTCTTTCTGTAACATAACCTAAACCTGTTATTTCCATGCTGCCTAATAAATCAGAGATTCAGAACCTTTAAAAAAAAAAAAAGATTAAAAATTTTTTTGAACTTAAGATTTTATTTCTTTTCAGAAAATAGCTTTGTACTGTACATTCTTTTTTTTTCAGTAGGAAACCATAGTAAATTTTGGTAGGGTTAAATATTATTTGAACTTAAATATTATTATTACTTGAATCAGAGTCTATATCTGTATAGATAGATATTTGTATGTTTTCAGGGAAATTTTGGATATTCTGTGCCCTTAAGCAGTTGGTCATTGAGAAGGGAATGGTGGAAAGACATGAGACCAGCAGCTGTAGAATAGAGTAAGGGCTCTGACAGAAGGTAAATGCCCAGTGTCAGGGAAATACATAGGAGGGCTTTTTGTCCTGATGGGAGGTGCTAGAGAAAGTGACTGTGAAGCTGAACCCTGAAGGTGGGGAGATGACGCTAGGATGAAGGACTATGCACAAAGGCTTTGAGTGAATGGGTTTGCACTTTTGTTTTTTATTTATTCATTTATTTATTTATTTATTTTGGTTTGCACTTTATTTTAGATAGAGTCTCAAGCCGTCGCCATGGGTAGAGTGCTGTGGCATCATAGCTCACAACAACCTCCAACTCTTGGACTTAAGCAATCCTCTTGCCTCAGTTTTTTCTATTTTTAGTAGAGATAGGGTCTCACTTTTACTTTTGCTCAGGCTGAGCTCAAGCTATCCACCCGCCTCAGCGTCCTAGAGTGCTAGTATTACGGGAGTGAGCCACTGTGCTCTGCTTCAGCTTTGTACTCTCAAGAGATCATTTAGCTAGAGTGTGGAGATTTTATTGCGGAGAAAGCAAGACTGAAGGCTAATGAACTAGGAGAAAAAGATAAGAGTACTGTCTAGTGGTTGAAGTGAGAGAAAAAGAAAACTTGAAGGAAGAGAAATAGAGAGACGCTGCCTGAGATGCTTAGGCATTAAAGGCCCTGTACAATATCTCCTCTCTAAAACTTTGCCCGTGAACCTTCCTCCGCTATCTTTTCTCCTTCACATACTTGCCTTCAGGCCTTCTAAATCAGGGTTCTCAACCTGTGGGTCATGACCCCTTTGGACTGTATTGAAGGTTTGGTGGCTTTAGGAAGGTTGAAAACGACTATTCTAAATGAATCTCTCTTCCCTAACTATTTTACAACAGCTCCCTGAGATTAAGGAAACTACTTCTAGAAGGTATAAATAAGCATTTGAATGAATGAGTGAACTCAAGTTTTATATAATAGTGTTTTTTTAAGTAACCTCTTCATTGTTTTACTTGTAGACTTTCAGGGATAAAAACAGAAACGCCAAGTACTGTCTCAACTAGTGCAAGTACACCACAACCAGTGAGCAACGTGGTTCGTCACCTAGCAATGGCACTCTTCCAGATAGAGCAGGGCATTGAGCGGCGTTTTCTTAAAGCTCCGCTTGGTAAGTGTCTGTTTTTATTTCAAAATGTTAATGATGTTTTAAGTAATTTGGAAAGTGCCCTTAAATAGAACTATATTGGCTGCCATAATGAAATTGATAAGCTAATTTAAAAACTTGAGATTAAGTTTTCATTTTAAAATGAGTTCTTCCTGGTGAGATTTGTTTTTAAAATAATGCCTGAATACTGTTTTTCTAATTCATTCCAGATATTTATTCATTTTAGTGAATGTTTTTAAACTGTTCCCAAATTTCAGTCTCTTCCTCTGTGAAGAGTTTAATCAAAAGAAAATTACCAAAATCTACCAAATTATCAGACTTTGAATAATGAAAGACAATGCAAAAAGACTTTTTTTTTTACTCAGTGGGTAGGTTTTTTTTTTACTTGCGTGGCGCCTGTGGCTCAGTGGGTAGGGTGCCGGCCCCATATACTGAGGGTGGCCAGTTCGAACCCAGCCCTGGCCAAACTGCAACAAAAAATAGCTGGGCATTGTGGTGGGCATCTATAGTCCCAGCTTCTTGGGAGGCTGAAGCAAGAGAATTGCCTAAGCCCAGTAGTTGGAGATTGCCATGAGCTGTGACGCTACAGCACTTTACCGAGGGCGATAAAGTGAGTCTCTGTCTCTAAAAAATAAAAAGAAAGAAAAAAACTTAAAGACTTTTTTTCCTGTTGTTTAAGATGGAATTCCAAATAAATGACTCAGAATGTCCACCATTTGAGGCATAGTTTAATGATACAGGTCACTAACCTAAGCCCTGTATGAGAATTGCTAAATCAGAATTACCAAATGTTGGTCAATGAGGTGGCTTATGCCTGTAATCCTGGCACTCTTGGAAGCCAAGGTGGGTGGATCCCCTGAGCTTAGCAGTTTGAGACTAGTCTGAGCAGGACTGACCCTGTACTGTGGCAGGCCACTGTAGTCCTAGATACTCAGGAGGCTAGGACAGGAGGATGGCTTAAGCCCAAGAGTTTGAGGTTGCTATGAACTACATCCCCACAGACTCTACCCAGGGCAACACAGTGAGACTTCTTCTCATTCATTCATTGATAGATGCATAGATACATAGATAGATAGAAATACCAAATGTTCTGCCTGGGCAGGTTAGCCTCACGTGGGCAGGGCAGGTCTTCTTGGGTGGGTACACCTTATTCTATCATTCTTGCCTTTTTAGTTTTTATAAGGAGGTGGGATGATAAGGCGTGATATCTCTTTGACTACATCCTGTGGGGGAGGGGCTGCATGGGCTGCCTGTAAAGAGAATGGGAGAGGAATAGGGTAAGGGGGTGGTGTAGGAACTCTTTGGCTTTTTCAGTCTGAGTTGGTTGGTATCCAGTAAGGAATTGTTTTAGGGTGACTGTCTAGTTAATAAGCCATGAGGCGGAGGGTTACTGGTCCAAAACTGAAAATGAGAAAAAAAAATCATAAATAGTGACCTTATCAGATAATAATTAAAGAAGAAGATGGACAGTGAGGGGTGGGAACCAGTTACAGTTGCCAGCACTGCTAGCAATCCTGAGAGGACATCTAATACTCATTACCAAGATCTCTGCCTGTTTTTAGAGGGTTTTTACAAGGTGGCAGCATGGATGAATTTGCTCCTGTGTTTGTTAGAAAAGAGAAAAGCTCAGCTTACCTTGTATAAGCAAAAATACCTAGAGTTGAGTTTTCCGGGACGACATCTAGGAGGCATTCTGATTTTCTGGGGGTCATTGATCTTTTGCAGCTAGGCTCAAGAGGGAATTTCAGCCACATTCTGAGAGTGTCTGCCCCAGATCTTTAGAAAGACCCAGGCAGCCAGACCTCTGTGGGCTAGACACAGTTTGAGGGGGTGGTTTGGATTTGGGGCACTGCTTTGCCCAGAAGGCTGGTTTGCTGCACTTAAAGCAGAAGCCTGAGGAAGATTTTGTTTGTCCCCACCACCACCACCACCATGCCTTGCTGAGAAGGCCCTTCTCTTCAGCTTTAAAGGGCCAGTTGACCCATCCATTGAGTTTTCCCCTCTGCCATTGAGTTATTAATCTCAGTAGTTGTTAGAAGTTCTTCTTTTTCATACTATCTGGTTATTCATGTTTTTCAACTCTTATTTCCTAAAACACATTAAACAATAATTATTTTGTATTTTGAGTCTATTTCCATTATCTGAAGTCTTTATAAGTTTGATTCTGATGGCTATTACAGTGTTTTGTTCCCCATATGTCTATAGTTTTTTGCTTAGCTTGGATTCCTTAGATTTGCTGTATAGAAATATCTTCAGAGAGAATTTGCAAAGATTTGTACTTGTTTTTGCCATTTACATGAGGTCACTACTGATCCTAGATCACTTCAAAATCATAGTCTGTGTTTTTTTAAGTTTTAAACTTGTTCAAGGCTTTGCTTGTGGTTACAGATTCTCAGGATGAACTTTTTTTTTTATCTTATCCTTTTATTTTGTGTAGCACCCTTTTCCACTCTGGCACTTAAAAGAGTAGCCTTTTGAAGTCTTAGCCTAGAGAAGAGCTCTCCACCTTGGGTGGGCCAAGGGGTTTCCTGTCCTATTTCTCACCCTGCTCAGCAGTGAAACAGGAGCTCAAGGTCCACTGGGGTTTGGCAAGTCTCTTGTTTCATGGTTTTAACTCATTGTGTATAGCTTCACTTTCCCAGCTGTACTTAGCATGCCTTGAAGATAAGGACCATAGAATAGACTTGTTTCTTATCTCTGAAATGCTGCAAATGGGGGAGAGCTATATAATGCAAGAGCAAAGATACTGAGCAGCAGCTCCAGGAGGCCCATGTGGGTGAGTCTCTTGAGCTCATGGCTTTGAGACCAGCCTGAACAAAAATGAGACCCCGGTCCCTAAAAAAATAGGTGAGCATTGTAGTGGGTGCCTATAGTCCTGGCTACTTGGGAGGCTGAAGTAGCCGTTTGAGCTTACGGTTGCTGTGAGCTATGATGTAACAGCACTCTACTAGGGGCAAGAAAGTGAGACTCTATCTCAAAAAAAAAAAAAAAAAAAAGAGAGAGAGAGAGAGAGGAATAATGATGCACAGATTATGTATATGATCTCATTTGATGGGTCCAGCAGCTTTCAGAGGTACATACTATCTACTTACTACAGCTGAGGGACCTGAGACACAGAGGGGTTGAGTAATTTGTCTAAACTCATGTAGGGGAGCCAGTACTTAGCTCAGAGCCAACTAACTCCAAAGCCAGTATTCCTTTACCATTATGCTACTGCCCATGAGGTTTTATTTGAGGATTAACAGTAGGAAACATAGCATTTCCTATTATAACCAGATTATGTATGGAGTCTTATATATACCTTGAGGAATTCATTATAATGTTTTAGGAAAATTAAGATGGTAATTATCTTAAATAGTGAAATAGAAATTACACACCATTGTAAAATGATGAACTCACTATAGATTGATAGCATGTAATCAAATAATCCTTAATTTGTTTTTAGCCCAGAAGATAAAGGAATGGTGATACTAATGATAGAAGATTTCAACTATTCCTATATATATTGGTGCTGAAAATTCTTTTTGGGGAATTACTGATATTGTTTCTATTTACTGCAATTTTAGAATAATCTTTTCTTACAGATAGAAAGCAATATAGTTGGTATTTGTACACAATTGATAAATTTAATAATAGCCTTATTGAGATAAAGTGTCAGGAATGGTGTATTTTAGTATATTCACAGTTGGTGCAGCCATCATCATTATCTAACTTCTGTTAGAGAGCAATTCATCTTTTACATGAAAATGGGGAAGCAGGGTCAGCGCCTGTAGCTCAAAGGAGTAGGGCGCCAGCCCCATATACCAGAGGTGGTGGGTTCAAAATTGGCCCCTGCCAAAAACTGCAAAAAAAAGAAAATGGGGAAGCAATATCCTGGTTCAAATGAATAGTAATTTGTAATCATATTTACCCAGTTTTCTAAATAAGATGAAGATTTGATGTAAAAACTTGCTTGAGAATACATGGCCTAAGTTATTTTTCTTTCTTAACTAGTGAAATTTGTTAGCATTTGATTTGTGGATTTAAGTAATTCCTCATGATAAACAATATGTGGCTCAGCAAATATTTTATATGAGCTTTGTTGGGTTTTTTGTCTGTTTGGTTGGTTGGTTTCTCTTTTTGTGGTTAGCAACTATTGCCTGAAAAACATGAGTTGGTTTTGGGTTTTGGGGTTTTTGTTTTTGTTTTTTTGAGACAGAGTCTCATTCAGAATTGCCCTGGATAGAATGCCATGGCATCATAGCTTACAGCAACCTCAAACTCTGGGCTCAAGTGATCTTCTATCCGCAGTTTTTCTATTTTTAGTAGAGATGAGGTCTTGCTCTTGCTCAGGCTGGTCTTGAACTCCTGAGCTCAAGCAACCCACCTGCCTTGGCCTCTTACAGTGCTAGTGTTATAGGCATGAGCTACTGTGCCCAGCTGAGATTTTTTTGTTTTGTTTTTAATGTTAACATGATATCTTGGTTAAATATCAGAAGATAAAAAATGTGACATCTAACCTGTTTAAACTGCCAAGAAAATAGTTATAGGATATGTCTAATTTTGCCTAAAAACTTCAATTACTTTTTTTTTTTTTTTTTTTTTAATTTAAGATGCCAGTGACAGTGGGCGTTCTTATAAAACAGTCCTGGACCGTTGGAGAGAATCTCTCCTTTCCTCTGCTAGTCTATCCCAAGTTTTTCTTCACCTATCCACCTTGGACCGTAGTGTGATATGGTCTAAATCTATACTGAATGCCCGTTGCAAGATATGCCGTAAGAAGGGTGATGCTGAAAACATGGTTCTTTGTGATGGCTGTGATCGGGGTCATCATACCTACTGTGTTCGACCAAAGCTCAAGGTATTTTTTCTTCTGCTGCTTTTCAGAATTAAGATAATCAGATTTTGAAAGATAGACAATTGAGATTATTTATGTGTTTTATTAAGACTGTACCTGAAGGAGATTGGTTTTGTCCAGAATGTCGACCAAAGCAACGTTCTAGAAGACTGTCCTCTAGACAGAGACCTTCCATGGAAAGTGATGAAGAAATGGAAGAGAGTATGGAAGGTGAGGATGGTGAAGTTGGTGATGATGATGAAGGTCAAAGTGAAGAGGAAGAGTATGAGGTAGAACAAGATGAAGGTGACTCTCAAGAAGAGGAGGAAGTCAGGTAAGTAATAACATGCAACGAAATAAGAGTCAGTATGTCTTAATTAGACAATCTTTTGACTGTTCAATTACAAATGGAATAGTTGGGGTCTATAATGTTTTATTTGTTTTTTTGTAGAGACAGATCTCACTTTATTACCCTTGGTAGAGTGCTATGACGTCACAGGACTCACAGCAACCTCTAGCTCTTGGGCTTACACGATTCTCTTGCCTCAGCCTCCCGAGCAGCTGGGACTACAGGCGCCTGGCACAACGCCTGGCTATTTTTTGGTTGCAGTTTGGCCGGGGCTGGGTTTGAAACTGCCACCCTCGGTATATAGGCCAGCGCCCTACTTACTGAGCCACAGGCGCCACCCGGTGTCTATAATGTTTTAAAACTAAAATATAGTAGCCCAAAGCTACCTTTGCTTTTTATGTATTACAAACATTCAAAAATATTCCCAAGGAGTGGGATTTGGGCAGTCTATGGAGAATGATCTATGACAGGGAGTACACTGTATTTTTGTAATATGCCTACCACATTAGCACCCAGAAACAACCATCATATAACCAAGAATTCTTCATATAATTAGCAAACTTTGTTACCTAAGCCTAACAATGGATGTGGAGCCCAGATATTGCTCCTGCTGTGGCCACACTGGAGAGATCACCCTTCTTGGGCTGAAATGAAGGTACATGTATGTCCTGAAGGTAGATATGCATGCACACACATCTACCCAGGGATGCTGTTGGGCTGATTCTAGACCACTGCAATAAAGCAAATCACACTAACTTTTTTGTTTTCTCAGTGCTTATATAAAGGTTACATTTACACTGTATCATAGTCTATTAGGCAGGCAATAGGATTATTTGTATTAAAAAAAAAAAAAAAAAGGATAGCACTCTGGGAGGCTGAGGCACATGGATTGCTTGAGCTCAGGAGATAGAGACCAACCTAAGCAAGAGCAAGACTGTGTCTACTAAAAATAGAAAAACTACCCAGACCCTATGATGGGTGCCTATAATCCCAGCTTCCCAGGAGGCTGAGGCAAGAGGATCCTTAAGCCCAAGAGTTTGAGGTTGCTGTGAGCTATGACACCACAGCACTCTATCCAGGGTGATGGAGTGAGACTCAATCTTAACAAAATAATAAATAAATAAATACCTTAATTTAAAAATATATTATTGTTTAAAATTGACTTGACACAGAGACAAAAAGTAAACTCATGATGCTTTTGGAAAAATAGTCTACACTGGGTTGCCATCAGTTTGTTTAAAACACACACACATACACATACGTGATGTGAGGCACACAATAAAGGAAAGAGCATAGCCATTCACACCAGGGGAAGTCATATTGGGCTCTTGTTCTCACTATTCTCTGTCCCACTTTTAAATATTTGAACCTCATTTGTGTGGAATCAGGAAAATAAATGTAAAACAAGAGCAACCCAGAATTGTCAAAATATAAAAGGACCAGTTGAAGGAGGTGAAGTACAGATCACAGTGCCCCCACTGGTTTTAAACACAGTATTATTTTTTAAGAATGGTAGCTACAGGAGTTATCTTCTCTATAGCTTATGAGGGCAATATTGTGTTAAATACAAAGATGGTAACAAATTTGGGAAATTCTTGCAAATATTCCAGGTACCTAAACTAGAAGTCCAGGTATGTGGGGAGATGGATTCAAAGAGGCATAATGGCATTGTTTTGTCGTTTTAATTAAGGACAATTAAAAGGGCTCAGCACCTGTAACACAGTGGTTATGGCGCCAGCCACACTCACCGAGGCTGGCGGGTCCAAGCCCAGCCCGGACCAGCTAAGCAACAATGACAACTACAAAAAAAAAAAATAGCCAGGTGCTGTGGCGGACACATGTAGTCCCAGCTACATAGGAGGCTGAGGCAAAAGAATTGCTTAAGCCCAAGAGTTAGCAGTTGCTGTGAGCTGTGACACCACTGCACTCTACCCAGGGTAACATAGTGAGACTCTGTCTCAAAAAAGAAAAAAAAAAGACAAAAGATTAGATCTAGTTTTGCAATTCACACTTAAAATCAGAAGACAGCAGAGAGGTTCTTGGCTTGGTATTCAGGAACCATAAGTTCAAGGCCCACTTCAGTTACAGCCCTTGGCAGAAACTGTGGGTTACCTCAGTATCAACAATAATGAAAAGTGATAGTCTCTTGTAGCAAAATGAGAAAAAAGAATTGCCTTTTAATATTAGTTTATCACTCTTTTCAGTTTTTCACTATGATAGACTAGGTCTATTTATTGGTTCTCCTGTAGATTTGAGTGTAGGATAAGTCTCAGTTATACAAAACATTTGTTTAGAACTCATTGACTGAATAGAACAAGGAAAATAAAGCTAATGGTGTTCATCATTGTTCTGTACAATAATCATGTTTTCTAACAATATTTATAGCCCACCAAAACGAGGAAGACCACAAGTTAGATTACCAATAAAAACAAGAGGGAGACTTAGCTCCTCTTTCTCAAGTCGTGGCCAACGACAAGATTCTGGAAGATACCCTTCAAGGAGTCAGCACAGTACACCCAAGACAACTATTTCTTCTAAAACCACTGGTAGAAGCCTAAGAAAAATAAATTCTGCTCCTTCTACAGAAACTAAATCTTTAAGAATTGCTAGTCGTTCAACTCGCCACAGTCATGGCCCACTGCAAGCAGATGTATTTGTGGAACTACTTAGTCCTCGTAGAAAAAGTAGAGGCAGAAAAAGTGCTAACAGTACACCAGAAAATAGTCCCAACTTCCCTAACTTCAGAGTCATTGCCACAAAGTCAAGTGAGCAGTCAAGATCTTTAAGTGTTGCTTCAAAACTTTCTCTCCAAGATAGTGAATCCAAAAGAAGATGCAGAAAAAGACAATCTACAGGTAAGAAGTCCAATTTAAACCCTCTGTACCTAAGAAAATTGAATAATTTGGAAATGTTGAATGTTAAAATACCTTAGGTCATTTTTTAAAGGCTTTCACTAAGATTTTAATGAATTTTTTAATAAAAATTAATTAAGTTAAAAATTAAAAAGTCACTAAAAATTTAGTTAACAGTTACTAGGGAACAACTGACCTAACTCATAATACTCATTGAAGGGGCAGCTGTTTAGGGAATAAAGATAATTTACATCACTCATCTTTCAGCTAGTATAGCAGGCTAATGTAATACATTTGCAAATGAGGCTCTGTTTTAAATGGAGATACTTGGCCATTTGTTGAATGGTCTCAGTGTAATTCCATAACACATTTCACTCTCTTTCTCTTTTCCTCCCTCAAAACCACATATTTATAATCATTTAAACAGCCATATTAAGTTATATGATAAGGTCCACATATGAAATACTGGATTTGTGGGGAGAGGCAGAGTTGAGGGCAGTGATATTTTTAGGGAGTGACCAGTAGCTATCTTTTGATTCTGGTTTTTGTTTATAGTGATCTTTTTCATATAATAATCTCTTTATTCATCTTTATCTCTTCAGTGCTGTTTCCTTTTTTAAAGTTTATTTAGTAATAAAAGTGATATTTTTAAAAAATGAAGTTAAACATAAAAATTGCTACTGTTTTTCAAACAATTGTAAGAAGGTTCTGTATTCATTTTTCAGACACATGACAGGATTAAGGACTCCATTGATGAAAGAATGGCACATAGTCTGTTTATGCAGTCACCAGTTGTCAAATTTGGGGGGGGGAGTATCAGATTATTTTACACCAATCAGGATCTAATTTAGCTTCTCTTATCCCCTTATCTATGTTGCTCTTTCCTAATTCTCTGAGGTGTTTGGAGAAATAACACACCTGAAAAATTTTTATTCAAAAAACTCTGCAGGGCTGGGCATGGTGGCTCATGCCTATAATCCAAGAATTCTGGGAGGCTGAGGCAGGAGGATTGTTCAAAGCCAGGAGTTCAAGACCATCCTGGGCAAGAGCAAGACATCTTGTCTTTACAAAAAATAGAAAAATTAACTGGGCATGGTGGTATCCACCTACAGTCTCAGCTACTTGGGAGGCTGAAGCATGAGGATCACTTGAGTCCAGGAGTTTGAGGTTACAGTAGGCTTTGATAATACCACTGTACCCTAAGCCCAGGCAATAGAGCAAAACCCTGTCTCAAAAAAAAAAAAAAGAAAAAATTATATTTATTTATATATATATATAATATTTTACTTTATCATTGAGAATTGCTTTTCTTTTGTGTAAGGTAAGTTATATATAGGTCTTGTTTTTAGAACTGAAGGGTTTTTTTTTAAGGGCATACTTTAGGAAATATTAGGGAATTGCTTATTTCTTTCATTTTACTATGGTTGAAAAAGTATTTTTAATAAACCTATACAAATCCATAAACTTTGTGTTCTAGGTTTTTCTTTTGCATTATACTCTTTTACAGTCTTTTCTCAATGAATGTTTGGCCAGATATTTTTGAGATCAAAAAGGACATAATGAATATATATTTCTGATTTTCCTATCATAAAAGAAATTAACCTACAATGACTAGAGTATCTGTCTGAATTTTCAGTTTGAATTTGATTTACATTTATATACACAGTTAGATTGTGGTGATGAAACATTTTTCTTTCTTATCATGTAAAATGTTTTAATTATTTACTCAGAGTCATCTCCTATGACACTGAGTCGAAGGAGTTCTGGCCGACAGGGAGGAGTCCATGAACTGTCTGCCTTTGAACAGCTTGTTGTGGAACTGGTACGGCATGATGACAGCTGGCCTTTTTTGAAACTGGTTTCTAAAATTCAGGTAATAATATTGCCAGACTTTATGTTTTCTTGTGTATTTTTTGATTGAGTATGCATGGCAACTTTGAGGTGGTCAAGATACCTATTACTGTCTTCTTTCTTAAAAAATAGAAGGTTGTTCCTATATTGAAAATAATGGAGCTAGAAAGGATAATATTGTGGCTGGACATAATGGCTCACACCTGTGATCCTGGTCCTTTGGGAGGCTGAGGTAGCAGGATTGCTAGAAGCCAGGAGTTCAAGACCAGCCTGGACAATATAGTGAGACCCCCCTCCTCCCTACTAAAAATAGAAAAATCAACTGGGTGTGGTGGCAGGTACTTGTAGTCCCAGCTACTGGAGAGGCTGAGGCAGGAAGATCACTTGAGACCACGGGTTTTAGGTTACAGTGAGCTATGATCAGGCCACTGCACTCCAGCCCAGGCCATAGAGTAAGACTCTATCTCAAAAAAAGAAGAAGAAGAAGAAAAAGCATAGTCTCCTCAGTCCCTTCTCTTTTTTTTTTTTGAAACAGAGTCTCAAGCTGTTATCCTGGGTAGAGTGCTGTGGCATCACAGTTCACAGCAACCTCAAACTCTTGGGCTCAAGTGATTCTCTTGCCTCAGCCTCCCAACTAGCTGGGACCACAGGCACCCACCACAACACCTGGCTATTTTTTTTTTTGTCGTTGTTGGAGTTGTTGTTGTTTTAGCTGGCCCAGTCTGGATTCGAACCCACCAGCCTCCGTGTATGTGGTCGGCACGCTACCCTCGAGCCACGGGCACCACCTCCTCAGTCCCTTCTAAATCTATAACTGATTTTTTATAAATGACAGTGTGCTAAAATGACCTCGCTGCTTTGTTCTGTGTAATAAAAATGAATAGAGTTAATTCAACTGAGTGCCATAAATGGTATTTCTCTTAGGTAAAATAGGTAAAAAGAGTAGTTCTGAAATTTCTGGGACTGTAAGTTAAACACTCAAAAATGAGAACATGGAGAATGGTGGATAATTTAATTGGAGCAGATAGTGCATATTAAGGTCTCACCTGTCTATGTAGGTGAAGATTTCTGAATGAAGAAGTAACATCATTAAAATTCTACTTTTAAGATTTCTAGAGCAGGAATGTGAGAATATTGAAAGGCATCTGAAAAGGTTAAATCTTAATTTGACTCATTTTTTCTGGGTGGATTTTGTTCTGAATTAAGCGTTGTTACATTAATTTCTTTTCTTTTTTTTTTTTTTGCAGTTTTTGGCCGGAGCTGGGTTTGAACCCACCACCTTCGGTGTATGGGGCCGGTGCCCTACCCCTTTGAGCCACAGGCGCCACCCTTCTTTCTTTTTTTTTTGAGACTGAGTCTCACTTTCTTGCCTCCAGATAGAGTACTGTGGCATCATAGCTCACAACAACCTCAAACTCTTGGGCCCAAGCAATCCGCTTGCCTCAACATCCCAAATAGCTGAGACTACAGGCACCCGCCACAACATCTGGCTGTTTTTTAGAGATGGTGTCTCTTGCTCAGACTGATCTCAAACTGGTGAGCTTTAGCAGTCCACTCACCTTGGCCTCAGAGTGGTGGGATTATAGGTGTGAGCCACCGCTATTTCTTATTACAAATATAATAATGTTTATTTAAAATTGTTTTCTTTATGAAACCAGCACATTGTACCCCTTGATTGCACAAATGTACACAGCTATGATTTAACAATTAAAAAAAAGAAAGAAAACAACAAATAAAATTGTTTTCTTTTGATCACAATGATAAATTTTTATATGTGTATATATCTACTTATGTAGACAGAGGGAGAGAACAGTGAGCATAATATTTTTCTTTTCAAAATAAATTATTAATTTTTGTTGTTGTTGCAGTTGTCATTGCTGTTTAGCTGGCCCAGGCCGGGTTCAAACCCACCAGCCTCGGGTATGTGGCCAGTGCCCTACCCACTGAGCTATGAGTACCGCTAATTATTAATATTTTTAATGGTATCAAATAGGTTTATATAATATTATAGTGACTGACAATATATTGCATGATTTTCATGGAATA
Organism: Loris lydekkerianus; assembly: GCA_963574355.1. Taxonomy (NCBI): domain Eukaryota; kingdom Metazoa; phylum Chordata; class Mammalia; order Primates; family Lorisidae; genus Loris; species Loris lydekkerianus. The sequence goes on along the minus strand of CAUYPK010114451.1, from coordinate 3,010 downwards.
ATAGTATTTAGAGGTTAATAATGAGTTGCTTTTAAAGTACAAAATGTAAGTATTTGAATACTTCTGATAAAAATTTCAGTATAAAAATATATTTGAATTGTTTTATAGGTCCCAGACTACTATGACATTATCAAAAAGCCCATCGCCTTAAATATAATTCGTGAAAAAGTAAATAAGTGTGAATATAAATTAGCATGTAAGTAATTTATGTTTTTCCTTGATAATCATTTTTGTTTAAAGAGGGGAGGTAAGGCTGTTTTGTTTTAAACAATGTAGTTTAATGTAGTTGTGAGGATGCTATCCCAAGAGGTCCCTAAAATGCTCATTAGTGTACATGGAGGTGAAAGATGGATTATAATTGAATAAGTTAATGATATGTTATAGAATCTGATTGTATTGGGAGTGAGGAAAAGGAGTTGGACAAAAACCTACCTAACATGTACAGCAAACACTATCTGGGTGACAGGCACCATGACTCAAGCATTATAAAAGTGATCCATGTAACCAAAAATATTTGTACCCCTGTAATACTTAGAAATAAAAAAAAAAAAAAAATGGGCAGTGCCTGTGGCTCAAAGGAGTAGGGCGCTGGCCCCATATGCCAGAGGTGGCAGGTTCAAACTAGGCCCCTGTCAAAAACGGCAAAAAAAAAATAAAAAATAAAAAATCTGATCTTATTAAAAGAGATTCTTTATAATTATACAATATATATAATTACTTAATGGCATAGTTTCAGTAAAACAGTTTTAAAGTCTTTGTAACAAAAACACATTTAAACTTCAGCTGTGCTACCTTGTTTCAGACTCATCTTTTCTAAAGAAAAATGTAGGCTTCCATTTTCTTAATGAAGTTTCCAAATACAATACATACAAAAATTATAATTTATGTACTTGCATTCTAATCTTGTTTGCTTCTTTTCCTCTCTAGCTGAGTTTATTGATGATATTGAGTTAATGTTCTCGAACTGCTTTGAATACAACCCTCGTAACACAAGTGAAGCAAAAGCTGGAATTAGGCTTCAAGCGTTTTTTCATATTCAGGCTCAAAAGCTTGGACTCCAAGTCTCACCCAGTAATGTGGACCAAGTTAGCACACCACCAGCTGCAAAAAAGTCACGAATCTAATTTTGTCCTTCTGAAGGATATATTTGAAGAAAAACAAATTGTTCATTAAAATGGAACATTAAATCATGCTCTAAAGCAGATGTATGTATAAAGCAATAACAACTGATTGACCACGTTGAAGTGTGGCCTGCACTATATTCTCAATTTTAATATTAAGCACTCAGGAGAATGTAGGAAAGATTTCCTTTGCTACAGTTTTGTTCAGTATCTAATAAGTTTGATAGATGTATTGGATACAGTACTGGTTTACAGAGGTTTTTGTACATTTTGAGATCATTCATGTGTCTACATACCTTGGAAAATATTTTTTCATCTATGATTTATTTTGTTACTGATTTTTTAGCAGTTGTGGTATTAAGGGAGATTTATCTACACAGATGAGTCTTCTATAACACCGTTTAGAAAAACGTGTATATGTCTTAAGAAGTGTTTAATGAGCAACACTACACGTGAATGAATCTAATTTTATATCCTTGAAGTGCTGTGCCAGTGCTGGCTGAAGGTATTAAGTCTGAGTTTATTAATTAGATATTTATTTAGCATTCAAAGTAATTTGTGAATTTGTTTTATATTTATAAAATTTATACATGAGAAATGTTCTTTAATTTTTTAAGCCTTCTACTATGTTTTTGTTTTATTTCTCTAACTTCCTTAATGATCAATCAAAAACAAAAAAAAAACCCTCTCTTTTCCCTGACAGTTCTTTCAGTTTCACAGAACTGTATTTTAAGTTACTATGTATCACTTTAAGTGTACAAATAAAATGATAACATTTTTTCAAGCATTCTGAATTTTTGGAATTTTTTACAGATCAGAATTGGATGTTTGCATGTGATACACACAAGCCATAGGAACCAATGTTTTATTTTACTTGAATCTCTACAACAGAAATCACCCTCTTATTCTGCCTAAACCCTTGAGGAATAAGAAACAGCCCATCAAAAACAGTAATACTCTATGCATAGATTTTTATTAAAAAGAAGAGAAAAAATTGAGTATGCTCACCTAGTAAACACTCCGGAAATTAAAATATGTATAATAAACATGTGTGTACAGATATATGTATATACATAAAAGGAGTTCTTTCTTAGGTATGGAAGACATACAGGGACCTCAATTTGTTTTATTTTGAGACAGGGTCTCCCTCTCTCACCTGGGCTAGAATGCAGTGCTATCGTCATAGCTCACAGCAACCTCCAACTCTTAGGCTCTGCAGTAACTGAGACTACAGGCATATGCCACCACACCTGGCTAATTTTTATTATTTTTTATAGAGATAGGGCCTCACCATCTTGATCAGGCTAGTCTCAAACTCCTAGCCTCAAGCTTAGCCTCCCAAAGTGCTAGGGTTACAGATATGAGCCACTGCATCCAGCCAGGGACCTGGTTTTGTAGTAGTAGCTTTTCCTTTTTATCATCCAAGAGCCAGGTGTCTTCTCAAGGGCTTTGTGGCAGGCAGGAGGAAGAAACTTCCCTCTATTTTCTTATCTGAAGCCCTGAGTATATAGCATTCTTGTTTAATTAGGTCAGCTTATTTGGCAACCCCTCTTTCATTTCTTTCTCATATACTTTGAGATTATCAATTTTTCAGATTCTTTCCATGTATATGTTCAATATCTTCAACTTTTAGTAAATTTATAAAATTTTTAAAAATGCAATAATTGTATATGCCAATAACCAAATTTCTTGGAAAATTTTACTTAATATTTAATTATCAAAGAGACAATTCTGAAAATAAAATTACTTTTTAATAGAAAGTAATGTGCCTGATTGCATAATATTTACTTTTTAATGTTAATAACAAGTAATTTTGTATTTGCTTTTCTTCTAAACACTAAGAAAGAAATATTTCTAACCAACTAGTTGCAGGATTATTCAGTCTGAAA
>CAUYPK010114450.1:0-35676 GCA_963574355.1 Loris lydekkerianus | reverse complement strand
GCAGTTTTTGATGGTTTAAAACATATTGGAAAGGTCAAAAAGCTCGAAAAGTGGGTGCCCCACGATTTAAACAATTGGCAGAAATTGTCACATTTCGAGGTTTATTCTTCATTGCTTTTGCGCAACCAAAACAATCCTTTTTTGGATCGGATCATCACATGTGATGAAAAGTGGATTCTCTACGACAATAGGAAATGTTCAGGACAATGGTTGGACACCGATGAGCCACCCAGGCACTTCCCAAAGGCTAAACCCCACCAAAAAAAGATCATGGTTAATGTATGGTGGTCAGCGGCTGGTGTGATTCACTATAACTTTCTGCAACCAGGCCAAACCATCACAGCAGAGTCCTATTGTGGGGAAATCGATGAAATGTACTGAAAATTGCGTCAGCAGCAGCCAGCACTGGTCAACAGAACAATCGACTGGAGCAGCCGATCCTGCTCCACGCCAACGCCTGGCCGCACATGTCACAAATCACGGTCTGAAAATTAAAGGAATTGAGCGCCGAAGTTCTGCCCCACCCACCATACTCCCCAGACCTCTCGCCAACCGACTACCATCTTTTCAAGCACTTCGATAACTTTCTCACCAGTAGAACCTTTGCCAATCAGGACCTAGCAAAAACGGCCTTCGTTGACTTCATCGAATCTTGAGCATCCAATTTTCATGCCGACGAAATTAATCGACTTGTGTTATGTAGGCAAAAGTGCACTGATTCAAATGGCGCTTATTTCAATTTAATTGAATAAATATTCACTGAGATATTACAGTTTAAAGTAGACTCATAAAAACGGACAAAACTTTTGAAATGACCTAATATTAATAATTTCAGACTTCAGAGTGCTTGTCCCCTTTCACCCTCCCAGTGCATGAGCGCTGGAGTCACTCTTCATCCTCACCAGCACTTCCTGTCTGTCACCAGTCCTGCTCATCTCTGTAGCTAGATGGAAGGGGTGGTATAATCCTGTGTCTTTAATTTGCATGCTCTGATGATTTATGAATGGCCAGGTTTTGAATTCAGCTGTGTTTAATCCCAAACCTTATGCTTCCCACTGCTCCACTTGGTGAGATTCCAGCAATGCTTCGGGCACGTCCTCTCAGAGGACTAGCCGGTATGGTGGGCAGTGAACTCCCAGGCCTGGGCATGGAGGGAGGGGCGATGCCCCATAGGGCAGCAGACAAAGCTTCTCTGAGATTCAGTTTCCAACTAGCTAATGGTTAACGGCTAATTGTGGTCAGGGAAACCCTACGGAGCCTGAGAGTGGGTGCACAGAGGTGAGGCTGGAGCAAACGCCCAGGGGAGAGAGAGCTAGCCTGCGTTTAAGGATGAGCATCAGGCTACGGGAGGAGGGGAGAAGCAACCCAAAGAGAGTTTGTATCGGCTTTGGTGAATCCAGACCCTTCTCAAATGTGTTCACCATCTCAGACTTGAAGATGTCCCTGCTTTCCGTCAGGGAAAGAACGTGTTCCATGTTTGATGTCAGTAGGGCATAAATAATAAGGACTGCCTGTAGGTACCTATAACAGTGAGCTCTGAGTGCTCTGAGCAAGTGACACAGGTGAGCAGAGACGGGCAGAGGCCCAAAACTGAGGGCTGCCTTCCAGCAGTGGGCAGGGCTCTCCTTAGGCATCCAGGAGACCCAGGAAGCTTCCAGCAGGTCCAAGTAGGACCTAACCCCCTTCAGGACCATTCAAGGGTGGAGTTGTCCCAGACAGTGTGCCAGCCTGAATGGATATATTTTAGTTTCTTAGTTTTCATTAAAAAATATGAGTTATACTTATGGAGAGCTTGTTTGTTTCGTTGTTTTGTTCAGTTTCTTGAGATTTTTATCATAAATAACACCAGAGCCCACAATAGTGTGCTCAGGAAGGTAAAGGTGGGAACAATTTGAGAAGTGAGACTTAAAGAAGAAAAATGCACCCAGCACATAACCATGATAAACACAATGAGAAAGTATTTCTTTAAAATGAGAGACAATGAATTAATACAAAGTAAAAAGATGCAGAAACTCCAGATTTAACCTAGGTATAGGCTTATAATCTAAAACACATCTTTATCAATGAAAATGGACCTTAAGGTTAAGGAAGCAAAATTTACCTTCAGGCTGAAGATATAGGATTGGGCTAGCATGGCAGATTTTTTGATTTCTCTAGCTACAAGATAAAACAAACTTTTACTAAACTCCCTAATAATAGAAACTATCCAATTATCAGACCCCTCCTGACACTGACTTATAACCCAGACCCTACAACTCTGATTGGACAGAGGACCCACCTTACAAACACTTTTTCCTGAAGAGCAACAGCAGACTGTAAGCCAGTTTCAGTCTGGCTTACATGGACTGTCTTTGTGTCCTTTAGTTCACATTTTGACACAAAGGCCAGATGTCACCTCCCTGTAATGCTAAACCCTGTCCCAAAGTGAACTTGGGATGTATGTTACATATATGTTTACCTATTGTGCAAGCACTAGATTCCCCTCATAAATAAGTACAGCATTCTCCCTCAGACTGCTGAATCTGTATGACTAATGTAGTGATTTTCACCCTTAGGAAAGGATCTGTAGCATTTCACGAAAATTTTTATAGATCATTAATTAGATTATTTCCAAAAGAAGTTCAAAGCACAGTAAGAATATTCTGTGTTTTACTTTTTTTTTTTTTTTTTTTGGATCAACATAATTTAAGTGTGCCATGGAAGTTTAACTGTAAGTTCAAGTCTGCTGTTAGATAAAAAAGGATTGAAAAATACTGCTCTATTGTATAACACAGACCCTCTGAGGTATAAAAACCCAATCTGCCCTTCCCTCTTTGAAGAGAGAGAAGTTTTGACATATGTCAAAGACTATCTCTTCCTGGATTGCAATTGATATTGCCAATAAAGCTCTTCTGTGCACTATTTAACCATCCCGGCAGTCTTTTGGATGACAGGTTTCTTCAAGGAGATCTGAGGTCTCAAATAGGTACTGGCCATTAGTCGTGCGCCTTCAGTTCTATCTCAACTCTGGCCTTGGATCTCACATCTTTACTGTAGAGATGTGTGCAGCTCTCATACATCAATCCTATTTCAACTCCCTTGCTTTAGAACACTCCATGGCTCCTGATTGGCTGAAAGAAAAAAATATCAAAGCTCTTTATTGGAGTAATTAAATATTCCATTTCCAGGTCCCACCCACCTGTCCTATCCCTGCCCTACCGCTCCATCCTCTTGGCTGCCTCCCTCCTTCCAGTCCCTGCCCCTCCAGGCTCTGCCCTTCTTTTTTTACATACTTCAATGCAATTGCATTTTTGCTAGTTCTTCTGAGAATAATCTTCCTCCTTTCCAGCCTGGTGAACTCCTCTGCCAAGTTCCAGCCTTCACTGGTAGTCCAACAGTACAATGGCCTTCTGGGTGGCTTTTTCCACCTTCTGCTGGAATTATTGTTTGTAAGTCTCTCCCATTAAACCGTGGACTCCCCAAGAGCAACGTGGACTATGGCTTCTCTTTAAAGTCTTTTATCCTTGGGCTATTTATCCTGTCTGGCCCATAAGAAGTGTTTAGTTGGTGGAAGATGGTACCTTTTGAAATAATCAGTAGAAAAAAAGGAATAAATTCTCCACTCCCTCTCTGCTTTTCTGGGGCTGAAAGGATGTTGGGCTGGCCAATACAATTGAGGATTTGGCCTTGAGCACATTCCATCAATTAATCTATTCAGCCCTATTTGCATGTGGGTGGGACTTGGCTGGGCTTTAATTGGATACATGCATTTTCAGGGTGGAGAATGCGGGTCCTGGGATTTCCTTTCCATAGCAGGACTGCTAGCCTGTGATCCCTCAGCTCCTCATTCTGAGGATGCGTGAGCCCCCGTGTGCACACAGACACAGGGAGTCATTAATCACTTCCACCACCTGATTAAAGGAATTCTCCAGACAAGGAAAAGAAAAAAAAATCACGCTATAAAAGGCCCCCAGAATATTATAGAGTCCCTCTGCACCAATACTTCCAAATCAGGCAATTTATTACAAATAACCAAAATCTAATTCTCAGGCCATTAACTAAAATAGGAAAATACCATCTTAAATTCTAAAAATAACAAGGGACACATTGTAATAGGTTTCCAGTTCTGGACAAGTGGATGGTGCTTAGCAGGATGGAAACCTCGAGAACTTGGAATAATGACTTTTCTTTCCCAGCTCTCCGGCTGGGAGGCCACAGTCTGGAGTCAACTCTAGTGCTCTTAACCATGATGTCTGTCATTCATCTTTCAGATTTCGTAGTAGCCTAGACACCACCCAGTAACCAGAAGTTCAGGAGTACAGCCCCAAAACAAAATTCTTTTGTATTCAAATTAAATAACTCAAGGGCTCAGTATTTGGAAGGGATCTGCCTAAGGTTCCTTTGCTGTGGGTTGCTGTTACTTTGTTGTGATTTTGTGGAACTCTGAAGAGTCAGACAGCAGAGAGACTGGGTGCTGTTGGAACCCAGTTGCAGCCTGAACTTTCTCCTCTAGACCATTGGTGAATGTTGAGTTCCAGAACCAGATGCCTTCTCAGCTCCTGGTCAGTGTCAAAGTCTGCACCTGGCCTGACTCTTGAGTTGTTGACATAGCAGCACCGACATTAGGTCTGGACATCAGCGTCCAGGAGTCAGCACATCAGGAAAGGAGATTGACCTGGCTCTGAATTGGTGAGACAGCACTGTGGGACCCTGCCACTGGATACATCTGAGGGTGGGAGGGTAGGGAGGCCCGGATGGCTGGACCAAGCTCAGGTTCAGGCCTCCCTCAGGCTGTGGGAGCCTGGTCATCTCTACTGTGAACTCCCCAGGGGTCTGCACCCCACAGCCCACTGCGGACACCCAGAGCAAGTCCTGCTGTAGCCCAGGTGCCTTTAACACTGCTCTTCTCCTCTAGGACACCCCCAGACCTCCAGCCCTTCCTCAGTCACCTTCCCCCAGGGCCCTCCCTGCTAGATCCTAGGCTCAGAAATGACCTTTGACTTTTTTCTCTTCTATTTACCAGACAAAGACCCTTCATCCAAGCAGGTGGTGGAGCTAAATCTTTGGAAAATAGATGATCACATGTCTTTACACAGAGGAAGAAGTGGAGGCCACTGAATCCTGCCCCTGAAGAGGGGGCTTCTCCACAGAACAACCGTGGTGGTGAGATCTGCAGGTGGCTATATTTTGAGGAGACACAAGCAAAGACTTCTCTGGAGAGGGAATGATTAAAGACAAAAATATTTTATGATCCTCTCTCCCTTGATCCCTCTCCCCACATTTCTGAAGAAGGCATGAGCCTTTTACAAAATTATGAGCGTCCTGAGGCCAGGGCAGGTCCAATCTGTCTTCACCAGAGGTCAGTGGCTCTCAGAGAGCTTAGCTGACATGGGGTTGAGACTGGGCTGTGGGCTTCCACAGCTGCCCATTGAAGAAGAGAAGATGGGGTGAAATCCAAGGTCTCTGTTCCTGGACTCCGCCTAGCCCACCTTCCTGGTTGGTCAAACCCACAGTCCCCTGTTGAATATGCTTCAGCCAGAGTTCCTTCTGAATCCAAACCCTGTCACTTCATCCCGTGCCTAATGTGCTTGTTTTGATGACAACTCCTTATATTATGGTAAAAAAAAAAAAAAAAAAAAAAAACAAAAAAAACCAATTGCATTGTCCTTTCAAGACTCTGGAGATCCAGATGCAGAGGACCTCTCTGCTCTCACCCCAAGTGATCCTTGTACACCAGACAACAGCCCCTCAGCCCCTGCACACTGCCAGCCAGGCTGGCTCCTACCCTTCCATGCTAGGGTGAGGACAGAGCCAAGACCAGAGGAGAGGGGAGCCCTATGTCCGTATGTTTAGCTGCCATCAGGGTTGAGTTCTTCTGAGTCTCCTTCCGTGGCCTGCAGACAGCCGACTTCTCCCTGTGTCCTCACCTGGTCCTCCCGCTGTGTGTGTCTGAGTTCCAATCTCTTCTTCTCATAAGGACACCAGTCATACTGGGTTAGGGCCACCTCAATGGCTTTAACTACATCACCTCTTTAAAGACTCTGTCTCCAAATACAGTCACATTCTGAAGTTCTAGGGGTTAGAGCTTCAACATAGGAGCTACTAGGGGGCACAGTTTAACCCTAACAATTCCCTCGCACAACGAATAGCCATAAATCTTCTGTTTTCTGACCTTGTTAGTTGACTTACCAAAACCAAAAAGCCTTGGAGTCCAAGACTCAGGTCTCCTCCTTCACATTGGAAGCCTTCAAGCCTGAGGCAGGGCACAAAGTCAGCATTTGAGACAAATTCCTGGAAGGAGGGAGCAGTGTAACATGCAGTGACACCCATGTCCCCAGCATTCAGGTGTGTCTTCTTGAAGCCTGGATTTCAGTATGTGTACCTTTGCCCTCAAAAAATCCCAATACAGAACAATGTTTATTACTTTCTGAAAAAGGGTCACATGCATTATTTTATTTCTTAGAAGTAGGTGAGGAAACTGGCACAGAGAGGAGGGAGGACTTGTACAAAGTGCACTCAGCAGATGTGACCAGTAGCCTGGGGGGGGGGGCTGGGGCTGAACAAGCCCCTTCTCCGGCTAACATCTGAAGCCCCAGTGTCAAGCATCCCTGTCCCCAGTGCTGCCCGACCAGGCACCACAGAGAAACCAGAATGTGTGTGGGCAGCATCCTGGGGTCTCGGCACACCCAGACTCTCTGAATTGACCACAGCTGGGCATCTGTACAAATAGTCATGTGAGCCTGGTCCCGGGCTTCATCACCTTGGAGGAGCCTCAGCTCTGTCACATGCATACACACACTGTGCACACACACAGTGCACACGCACAGTACACACGCACACAGTGCACACACACACAGTGTACATATAAAGTGTATACACACACAGTGCACACGCACAGTACACACACACAGTGCACACATACATAGTGCACATGCACAGTGCACACATACACAGTGCACACACACACAGTCCACATGCACTGTGCACACACACAGTGCACATGCACACAGTGCACACACACAGTGCATACATACACAGTGCACACATACAGTGCACACGCACAGAGTGCATACACACAGTGCACACATACACAGTGCACCCACACAGTGAAAACTCACACAGTGCACACACACAGTGCACACACACAGTGCACATGCACACATTGCACATGCACAGTGCACACACACAGTGCACACGCACAGTGCACACATGCACAGTGCATACACAATGCACGCATACACAGTGCACACAAAAGTGCATACAAACACAGTGCACACATACACAGTGTACATATAAAGTGTATACACACAAAGTGCACACGCAAAGTACACACACACAGTACAAACACAGTGCACATATACATAGTGCACACGCACAGTGCACACACAAAGTGTATACACACACAGTGCACATGCACAGTATACACACACAGTACACACACACATTGCACACACACACAGTGCACACATACATAGTACACACGCACAGTGCACATATGCCAGTGCACATGCACAGTGCACTTGCACACAGTGTACACATACAGTGCATACACACACAGTGCACACATACACAGTGCACACACACAGTCCACATGCACAGTGCACACAAACAGTGCACATGCACACAGTGCACACACACACAGTGCATACATACACAGTGCACACATACAGTGCACATGCACAGTGCACACGCACAGAGTGTATACACACAGTGCATACATACACAGTGCACATGCACACAGTGCACACACGCAATGCACAAATAAGGTGCACACACAGTGCACATGCACACATTGCACATGCACAGTGCACACACACAGTGCACACATACACAGTGCACACACATGGTGCACACGTACAGTGCACACATGCACAGTGCATACACAATGCACGCATACACAGTGCACACACACAGTGCACACACACAGTGCACACATACAGTGCACACGCACAGTGCACACACACACGGTGCACACACACGGTGCATACATACACAGTGCACACACATAGTGCACACACACACGGTGCACACACATGTCTCTGAGGTCCTCCCAGACATTCCCAGTCCACAGCCCTCACCTGAGACCCTCAATTTGACCCACCCCGGGCCCCCCCTAGCCCTTCCCTCACCCTCCCCTTTTGGCACTTGTTTGTTTGGGTCAGTCTGAGCACCTTCTCTCTGACATCATGCCAGGTGTCACTTTCTGTACTTAAATACTGCCATGCAGGTGTCAGACAACAAAGCAAAGCAAGTCAAACTGTCTCAGACAAATGGCCTTGTCACTAATACCTTCCAAACATGAGCAAGGGCTCAAACTTTAATTTGGTGCCTCTGAAATAAAAGATGAAGTGATAAATACTCAGAGAGAGATGGGTAAGATTCAAGGTCCATGATGAAGCAGGAGCAGACAGATCTCAGGGAACTGTTTCCATCCACCCGGGGATCTCTTCATCCCATATGTTATCTACCAACTGACCCACAGTCTGTGTGTGTGTGTGTGTGTGTGTGTGTGTTCATCTGTCCGTCTATCTGTCCAGGGAGACTGCTTGAGTCACAACCAACTGCCAGTGCCTCCCTACAGTGGGCCCTAAAGAAGCCACACGTTTTCAGACACTTAACAAGGAATACATTCTCTTCTGCATATTCTGCTTTTACAAGAAGCTGCCTGAGATGACGCTGACTCAGGAAGAGCCAAGGGAAGAGGCTTTGGTGACACTGTGACCATGCTCAGTGGCAAACATGAAGGAAGAGCTATGGAAACGTATTTGGGTTTTTATGACCCCCCGGCACACCTGGCCTCCCTGTTTTCCTGCCCATTAAACTCCCGGCTGCTGAGCTCGCAGACAGGGTCATCGGTGGTCCTGAGACAATGGGCATAGTTTGGACTAGGCAGCCCCCTGGTTCCCATGCTGTGGGGGTGGGGCCATGAGAGACCCCCAGCAGTTTGTACCCTGCACCTCACTCAGGAGGGATCATGCAGACCGGCTGCGTGCTTTGAAAATGCAGGGGGCTGTCTGCCTGGAAGATAGGTTCAGCCACCAGGGACACCAACCAGCTGAAAGGATCCCCCCAGAACCTACACCAATGAGTTTTCTCCAGGGTCCTCTTACAAGTCAGAATACAAAAAGACGGTGGTGGTCTGACTTCTGTTGCACACTCAGGACAAGCATTCATCATGCTGAAGGGCCAGAGAGGCTGTTGTTTTTGATCTCTTGTTTATATAGGCTTTCTCTCTGCAGCGTTCCAAGGAATCCATGTCCCAGGCAGTCTCAGGACCTCCTGGGGCTGCATCACTTCCTGGTGCCTGTTCCCGCCACGTGTGTTTTTGCAGCTTTGGCCGCCTCCGCTCATGTGACTCAGTAGACCTGGCTCTCGCTGGGTAGCAAGTGTACTCAGGGTCTGCACATCTGCGCCCAGCGGGGAGCTAGCATTGCTCACCCAAGGAAGGCCTCCGCTATTCTAAACAGTACTCTGGGGTGGAGTTTTTTCCTTCTTTCTTTTAGAAAAGAAAGCATTGAGAATCACCATGTTCCCCCAGATGAAGTGAGCCAGAGCTAAATCATAAAATAACAATAGCCAGACGTTATTGAATGGTAAGGCCTGGGTACATAGCTAAACGCTTTTCACATAATATCTCAATAAACTCCCACTTTACTAACAGGGAACCTCCTAGGTCATTCTAGGTCCCATGAGTGCTGTTGTCAGGATTATGAGGGGATCCTTCCAGAACCTTCCCTTTGAGCCACCATGATGTCCTACGTTTTACAGTTATCAGTTATTCTATCGGGTTCACTCTCCCTGGCTTCCCATCCCTGCTGCTCTGTTTCACTTGTTCTGATGGAGGCCCACATGGGCTGCAAAGGCCTCCATGTGGGGGGCCTCGGAGAACAAGCCCAAGCCCCAGACAAAGCGCCAGTGTCTCTTCCGTGGCCACAGGGCTTAGCTGGTCTCCCATTGTGGGAGCAAGCAGACCTGCAGACAGGCTTAGCATTTCCTCCTTCAGATGGCGTCGTGCCCTAAGCCCTGGGCTCAGAACCCACTGCAATCAAAAGCAGATGTGCTATCATGGAATCCGAAGTGCTGGGGTTAGATATGACCTTTACAATCACATCCACTTCATCCCCGAGGACCCTACTCCGGGCTGTTCCTTGATGCCTCCCCCACCTCTTCACCCAGACGAGTTTTAAATATCTGGATTACAGACATCTCTGCTCCAGTCCAAAAATAAGGAAATGCTCCTACTCTCTTAGGAGTCTGATCACTTACCATCTTCAACCTGATTCTGTATCTCTTTGAACTTTAATATCCCCTCTGCACTGTGGGAGTCAATGTGTTTAGGAGCACCATTAAAAGCTGAATGATGGTGGAGTTTGAATAGATTGAAAAGATTCAAGGTTTCTTTGACTAATGCACTGGAGTCCTACTGGTAAATGCATACTCATTCCTGAAAAATAGAATAAAACTTTTGTACTACTTATTGTCTTCGTCAATAATGAACATTAAATCAGTGACTACCACGCGAACATTGAAGTTCACTGTGCAGACAAGGCGATAAGAATATACAAAGATATTTTTAAAATAACATGCATGGCCTCAAGGATCACGTGAGGGAAAGTGACAGAGCTGAACATTCTCAGCACTGACATGACACAAAATCTGAGTGGGATGAGATCACAAAAGCAATGACTCCCATCAGAGCAGGCTGAAACACTGCATGGAGAAAGTAGACTTTGACATTCCAATGGAAGATGACTTTGACAGGAAGAAAAACCACCCGAGGAGAAGGGAGCTTTCCAAACAGGGAATAGCCATGACAAACTCAGCCCCAGTTGAGAACATTCGGTCATGTTTCCACCACATGTCACCTAAGTTGGGGATTTCTTATTCATTACACCACAAAGGGCCTCTCAGAACAGCATTAGAGATGCCCATTTACCCAGAACCATGTACTGAGTGTGTGAGAAGCATACAGCACACACTTGCATTTGTGCAAGAGACACAGAGGGTGGGTGAGTGAACAGTGTGTCATTTTCTGTTCTCAGTGGGGTCTCAAGGCCATAAATGTGAGAGGTTACCAGCCTTTCAGGGATCCAAATAGCTGAGATGGGGATAGCTACTAATAAGACTCTGGCCTTTCTTCCTCTGGTTTTTCTAATGGAACAACTCCTGAAAGTTCATTTGACCACTCTCCCCAAGTCAAAGGGAAGGACAGTAGAATTATTGCCCTGAGTTCCAGCCTCAGGAAGGCCCAGGTACAAGTGGGCTGCAGGCACCCATCAAATATTCTCTATGAACAAACCATTGGCATCCATGGCAGGAGGTGAATTAATCAAGCTCAGGTAAGGTAAAGTGTCACTGTCCCTAGGAGGACAGATAGACCATAGAGAGTGCTAGGAGGGAGAGCTTCCTACCAGCTTGGGAGGAAGATTTGGGCCATGAACTAGGGCAGAAAGTGCGGAGAACTGGATGCAAGGTAGCAGGGCCCCCACAGCCTGGGGAACATTCAGGGAATGAACCCCCAATAGTTGCTCCTCCTTTCTCCAAACAACCGTATTCTTTTCTTGATGCTCCCTCTTCCTGAAGTCATGTAGCTCTTTCTTTGTCTAGTTAATTTTTAAGAACTATGCAAAGATCCTTGCGATCTTTCCCTTTTCACTTCTTATCATATGTTAATGAAGTTAAGTAGGAACCATTAACAGCATTATTTGTCTTTATCAAAGTCATTTACATTTTCCAATCATGCTATAAGACCAAAGGTAATGTCTTTTGTCTATGCTACTTCCCCTTAGACAACTCTATACAGATAAAATAAAGCTGATTTTGTGCTTTGGTGCTGGCTGCAGCCATCAGCTCAGTCAGACCTCCTGATCCCATCTTTCCTCTCTGTGTCTTCTCTTATGTTGTATTTTCCTCAATCCCTGCCACTTCCACTCTGGTTTGTTCCCCTTTCCTACTCTGTTTCATTCCCTTTCCCTGTGCTGGTTCATGAAAAGAATGCACTTGAATATTTCTAAACACTCTCCTTGTTTGTCATGACATTATTGTCTTCTCTGGAAAATGACTCTGTAAAGCATGACAGAATAAATCTCAAATCAAGGTGATAGAATTGATAAATACAAGTGAAAACTGACATTGTCTATCAATGGAGCCATTCACTGACACAAACTCTTAAATCAGAGTTTCCTAACCTCTGCCTGTGGATGGCTGTGGAAAGCCATCCTAATGGTTGTAGCATGTCCAGCAGCATCCCTGTCCCTACCCACTAGATGCCAGCAGCACCCTCTACCCAGTTTTGGTAACCAGAACAGACGCGTTCAAATGTCCCTGAAGGGGAAGGAGTCACCTGATTTTTGGTTGAGAACTACTGACTTCTACTCTG
The DNA here is from genome assembly GCA_963574355.1 of Loris lydekkerianus. Lineage (NCBI taxonomy): Eukaryota > Metazoa > Chordata > Mammalia > Primates > Lorisidae > Loris > Loris lydekkerianus. Next base: position 23,318 of record CAUYPK010114450.1, on the reverse strand, counting down.
TCAGCGGTCATGCCCACTTCTCCAAATGCCTCCTATGTCCTTCTGATGCCAACTGCATACCTTCGTCTGCCGCCCATGCTGGTTCAGAGGACACCCAAGCACAAGAGGGTATGCCCACGGTCTCTCTGCAGGCACTGTCTTTTCTTAGATGTCTCCCCACACCACTATGACAACCAGTGGCCCTGTGCTCACTCGGCTCACGGTCCCCATGAACAATGTCCACATGCACTCTGCTGTCAATACCCCACGCAGATGGGAGGTCACCCACCCTCAGTGTTTGGGCCCTGCACTCACTCCTTGGTACAATACCTATTTGGAGGTGACCTGTGCCCTTTGGATGCCTCCCACATGGATTCTGTCTTAGCAAGAAATGCATTCCTGGTCTCCATTTTTCTCATCTATCAAATAAGCAACTTAAAAGATCTGGGTAAACTCAGACACAGTATTTCCCAGCTCTAAAGGCTGCAAGGGAGGAAGCCAAATGCACTGCCCACCCCAAATCACACCTTGGGAAGAAGAGTTCTGGGTAGGCCTTTCATGCAGAGAGAAGACTATAACCCCAGTCTGCTATTTTGGGACCCCCAGTGAATGACCCCACATGTCCGCTAGATGTTTAGACTTGTAAACCAAGCCAGTTTCCATGCTAACGTGTAAAAAGCAATGCTAGACAGAAGTCTATGTGCTTTTTTCAGAGATGCCCAGTGAAGCTTCAGCTGGTTTGCATACAGCATTGGTTTGTTCTATCCAGCTTCCCAAACAAGAGAAGCTATGCCTTTTGTCACACCTTTGACATTTCAATGGGGCGTAGACACTGGAATTCCTCGGTGTATTTGCCAAGGGCAGAGATTTATTTCACAGATCTTAAGGAGCCATGAAGAGAACACTCAATAACCCTTAAATGTTCCACACCGGTGAGATGAAGTATATGGTGTGCCTGAAAATTGAGTCGTTTGTGCTTACTCAGCTGAAACGAATTCAGCACTGGAAATAATAAAGAATGTGTCATCTTTGTCATCTTTTTAAAATTCCCACTGTACCCGCATTCCTCTAGGTAGACAGCTATCAGCGGGTCACAGACACCATTCTTCAGAGCTGAGGCTGCTGCTTCTGAGAGCCCCGTAGTGTCTGAATGTGGCAACCATCATGGTAAAGGTCACCACATGCCAAGAAAGGGCAATGGATGTCAGGTGGTCCTGGCCTGAGGCCTGGAGTATTAGAAATGACAGAGAACAATCATCAGGGGTGATTCTCTGTGCAAAGGGGGCCACGCGGTCTCAGGTCAGGTTCAAGCCCCTTATTGCAAATGTAACTTACACCCTTCAAACCTCTGTTACATCATCTGGGAAGCAGGGACCATGCTACTACTACTAGTGATTCTTACATCTCAGAGTTGTGATATGATTAGCTGAGACACTACATGCTGATGTGTTTATAATTATAGGTACTACTGTTTATGTGCTTAGTGCATGTGTGATGTTCTCAGATGGATGATGACCCCAAAATTTCTCATATTGTTCATGTTCATGTCCAAGACCAAAGCAAAGCATCTCCCAGCAGGAAGAGTAGATCCATGAAACTGCCACCCTTGCCCAGCACACAAAGTTCTCCAGGGCCTAAGGACTCATCCCAGGAAGGCTTCCTAGACACACAGGGACAAACTCACCAACCTTTTCCACCAGAATAAGCACACTGTTTGTCCTCTACTCTTGCCTCTGGTTTGGGTCATGATTAAACAAAAACAAAATAAAGCCTCTCACTGTTCCTTTGTTGTTGCAGGTTGGGAGTTGTGCTGACTGGGAATTGAATCGACTCAATACCCCTGTCCCAGACACTATTAGAGTTTTGTTTTGTCCTTAACCTGAGTGGGGAAAATCACCTAATGATTTGTGCCTGAGTGCCCCTATCTACAGATTGGAATGTAAAGTTGTGGCTGTGTTCACTGGGAAAAGGGCAAGTTGTTTGGAGGAGAGCACCCCAAGTTCTGGACTCAAATGCTATGTAACCTTTTGTGTTAACTTCTTTACCACAAGGGAGCCAAAACCCTAGAAGTAAAAGGTCCCCCACCTCCTTCAAGACAGCCCCTGGAACTGAACTCCTCTCATAGGCCCTGATTGGCCTATATTAAATGAAATATTTGTGAAGCATTCAGAAAATCACAGAGATGTATCAATATAAAAAAAAGGTCTAGAGATACTGACGGTCAGAGTTAGAATTTATCAAATTAAACTGTGGCAACTTTCCAGAGAAAGTGCAAACGCTTACTGGGTGGGTAATATAAATACTAAGAATGAAGATGAAATGCTTTAAGATTGGCCTTGAAAGGCCCTTGCAAGTAGAAATTGAGGAAGTTAGAAAAGCACAGCAATCAGGTGCTGGGATGACAAAGAGAAATGTTTCCAAACCCAAACCCAACCTCTCTCTCGGCACTGGCTGACCACAAGCAATGCCGGAGGGTGTTGATGGATTGTGTGACAGGGAAAGGGGGCGTCAAGGAGTCCACAAGGGCAGTCAGTTTTACCCTTCTAACTGTATTAATCAGGGTTCTCCAGAGAAACAGACACAATAGTATGAATACCTTGCGTGTACGCATGAAGTTATTACGGAGAAGTGGTCCACAGGGAGGCTTAGAGGTCCCGAGTTTGCAATCTGTGAGCTAGAACCCAGGAGAGCTGACATGTCGTCATGGTCTGAAGGTCAGCATACTTGAGATGCAGGAAGACCTGATGCTTCCGTTTGAGTATGAAGGCAGAAAAAGCCACTGGCCCAGGACAAAGACTGCCAGGTAGAAGGACTTCTCTGATTCTGGGAGGGTCAGCCTTTCTCTTCTTTTCCAGCCTTCAACTGATTGGATAAGGCCCACCCAGACCAGACAAGTCAATCTGCTCTACTGGCTCTAGCACTTTAAATGCTAATCACAACTCAAAACACCCTCAGAGAAACACCCAGAAGAATATTTAAACAAACATCTGGACACCTCATAGCCTAATCAAATTGACACATAAAATTAACCATAACATGAACTAAGATTTTTTAAAAAAAAGCTGTTTGAGTGACTCAGCTACACTGGGATGTGAATATATGCAAGTAGCTTTCGTGGGCCACAGAGGTGGAGCGACCCAGCCTCGCTGCCAATGGACTTGGCTGGGGGAGCCGAGGGAGGTGCCCGGAGCCCAGCACAGGCAGACATGTGATCATTTGCTCAGGCCAGTGGATTCCTTCAGTCTATGAGGGAATTCTCACCCACATACTTGACTGAAAGACTATCTACAAGACAGCCTTTTCTCCCTGTCACCGGAGCCTCTCAGATGAACACATGGAAACAGCCCCTCCCCTCTCCCCTCTTTACCCCTAGATGGGGAGACACCTAGAATCTGGGGCTTCAGGAGAGTTGAGGTTGTTCCACACCCTGGAGGGCACCCATACACGGCATCACCCCACGTTTCCCAGCTAGACCTGCCTTGAATTAAAACGTCAGAACCAAACAGCTCTTGCAAATGTCTCTAACCTCAAAACACATTTTATTCACAAATACAACAATAATAATAGGGCCCTGGGAAAATATTACAAAAATGCAATCCAGTTGCAAAAGGGTTGAATTATCACAGCATTTCCAAAATCAAGGGGCACCCTGTTGGGACACTAAGTTAAATGGATAATCCTATGCAGTTTCTTCATCTTCCTTTTTCAGTAAGAATTCCCCCAAATTACATTTTAAAATGTGTCAGAGATATTGTTACAAAAATATCAGTTGCCAAAGAGCATCATATTGGAAATGGTGTAGATTAATGGCAGTATGGGGACTTTGAAAGCAATCCAAATTCCCTGGCAACGCACACAGGAATGTCACTGAGGCTACATAGTGTCCTTTACCAGGATTACGGGAAATATTTCTCTTAGGTCTCAGTACCACCAATAGTGATGCTTGCCCTAAACCACTGACTGGTCCTTCCTTTCTGCGCTTTCTTGCATGAAAACAGTGTTACCATCTTTCCCCTTGTTGCTAGGAAACTCAGCCACATGTATGGCTTTCTATAGCTGGGTTGTAAAACCTCCTGGAATGCATCTTACCTGCAATGTCACTTTTATCTTTCTCTAATTTTCCTATTCATACTATTCCTTTACCAATTTCATCAATTAATATTTTTACATATGGTTGTATTATACTTCTAAAAGTCACCTTAAATCCTTTTAGGAATGACAAAGACAAGAAACAGATAAGTGAATAAATAAATAAATACAGATAATACAGCAAACTAAAGAGGATGTAAGTAAGTTTGATGTGTCTATACCAATCAGACGGCACCAGATGTCTTTAACAATACTGGTCAGGTTCACTGTCAGGAATACCATGGACCATTCCAGACACGAAGTTTTAAGAGTGATGACTAACAGGCTCAAACACATTAGAGGAAAAGATAGAAGGGTCTTGAGAGTTTGACCAAGTACTGAAGAAATGTGGTTGACCTAGAAAAGTGAAGACTTGGAGGAACATTCTGGAAGTCCTTGGATTTTTGAAGAGCAAGCACATGGAGGAAAGAATGCACTTATTCTAATCAATTCAAACAAAAGAATGAGAAATAGAAGCGGGTAACTAAAGATGGGACAGATCTGAGCTTAACACAGAAGTTCCAACCAGGTTGTCTGCAGAACAAAACCACCAGCGTGTCAGGGAGATGGCAGAGACTTGAAACCAGAGTCTGCATTACTGGGGAGAGCCCCACTGTGCCTGCGAGATTAGGGTAGATGTTCTCAAAGTTCTTTTTCAAACGTGGGAGTCCAGGTTTTTTCAGCTCAGTGATCCTGGACAAATCACTACCCTTCCTGGCTCTCATTGTCCTTCGGTTAAATGAACAGGCTGGTTCTTCTGAAGGCTTCACACTCAAAGTGTCCTTTATTGGCCAACACTGTCCCTTATGCGATGTACCACTTTCTAAAGGAAAGTGTAGGGAGGCCAGTTTTACTAAGAGAAGCCTTATTATGAGAACCAGTCCTTCCCGAGCCAGGATGATGGATGTGTGTTTGGCCGGTGGTACTGTCTGCTGTGCCGGCCCATGTCCTCCACCCCTCCAGGAGAAGGAAGGAAAACACATCCCCCCACACCATGTTACAAATCAAGACAAAGTTCACTCGTAATTGCAGCAGGACCAACCTGGTGCGGGATGGGCCGCGGGAATTAACGAAAACAAGCAGAGGGGAGACCGGGCAGCAAGCTGATGAAGAAACCAAGAGGAAATGAAGTCAGCAAGGGCTCCTTGTGTTTATTTCAGAGTTGACAGAGCATGGGCCCAGTCGGATAGAGCTTCTGATTTATAAAGCATTTTTATTATATTACCTATTTTATATTATATTGGAGGCTCTGCTCTGTGAGCCAGAAAAATAAACAGTAGCCCCACAAGAGCCTTTGGTCTAGATAGAAGAATATAAACACCACCTTCCTGCTCTGAACGGAGATTTCTGCCAAAAGTTGTTTGCGGGTATTTTAAGCTTCTGGAGTTGGCCTTTGTGTGCTGAGAAGGCAAGGTTCACATGGTATATAAACTTTCCTGTTCTCTAACGTTTGAAAAGGTGAAGCAACTAAGGTTTGTTTGATGAAACCAACAGAAATGCACTGTTGCCTCCTGCTATAATGTGTGCTTCCTATTTTGTCTGTGGGATGGCTACATAGCTCCATGCTGGCAAAGCCAGTCTCCCAAAAGGACAAAATTCTACTGGCTCAGACAGTCCTGAGAGTCCTTGCTCTTCCTTCCTGGGCCCAGAGGAGCTGTGGCCTGATAAAGGTGTTGGGAGTCAGGTCTGCCTCCCGCCATTCACGTGTGTGTGTGTGTGTGTGTGTGTGTGTGTGTGTGTGTGTTCAAAGAAGCAACTCTCCCACTTGAGCAGATGCCAGCTCCAACTGAGAGCCTGCCAGGGATTTTTTGGCTCCTGCTAGCTGAACCAAGTCTTGCTCACAGTGATTAGTAAGGTTTTATGCTAAACGTGTGTTAACCAGCCCTTCGCGTGCCCTTCCTCAGCCTGTACCTGAAGCATTCCTGCCTGTTGTGTCTCCCTGGACACCTGTGACAGGAAGGGCACCAGGATGCTGCAGGCTGCTCAGCCTCACTGCCCTGCCTCCCTTCACCACCCCAGAGCAGGGCAGGGGAGCAGATGAAGTAGCAAGGATTTTCATCTGCAGGTCTCGCTGCAGGGACATATGCACCCACTGGCACATGCTCTCTACTCTGCAGACTCATCCTATAAAGTCCTATTTATCTTCCATGAATAAGTTAAGCCAGTCAAATGTTTACAGCCTTGTACGAGGTGAGTGAATGTCAGTCTCCACCTTCCCCTCTGGGACTGAGACATTTTGCTGAGCTTCCCTAGCGCAGTGATTTTTACCAGTGTGCCACGAGAGGATCTTAGGTGTGCCACCAAATTGTTTAAAGACCATTAATTAAATTATTTTCAAAAGACAATGAGTATATTTGATCTGTTAGTCTTTTTTTTTTTTTTTATCAACATACTTTAAGTGTGCCATGGAAGTTTAACTATAGGTTCAAGTGTGTTGTGAGATTAAAAAAAAAAAAAAAAAGGTTGAAAACCACTGGCCTAGCACAATGTTAGTCCAGAAACTGTTCCCCATAAGAGCTTGTGACTGAGGAGGGAAAGAAGGAACAAGTGAACAGAAGGTACAACTGGCTCCTGATCAGCAGCTTGTGCTGAAGCCTAAACATGGGCCAAACCAAGCAGGCTCCACTTCCAGTCCCTGGATGAGGGTCACCGTGATGCTTGGCCTTTATTTTATGCCAGAATGAGAAATGAGTGTTCCCAAGAAACGATGACCTACCAGACCAGCATCCCCACTGGGAAGAAGCAGAGAGCGGTTGGTTCCTCCAAGGTTTCAGAGCTACAAATTCAGAAAGCCTGGTGGGCGTTTTCCACACCCCTCAGTAAAATGAATGGCTGGGTTGAATCCCCCTTTATGTTTTTTATTGTGGTGGAAATTACATAATTTAGAATTTGCCATCTTAACCCTGTTTAAGGGTATAGTTCAGGAGTGACAAGTACATCCACGTTATTGGGCAAGCCATCTCCAGAAAGCCTTCCATCTAGAAAAACTGAAACTCTGCCCCATTAAACAACTCTGCACCCCACCCCCTGTCTCTGGAAACCCCAATCTGCTTTCTGCCTCTATGCCTTTTCCACCCTAGGGACCTCATAGAAGTGGAGTCACACAGCTCTTGCCCGTTCCTGACTAGTTTATTTAGCTGAGCACGATGGTTCCCAGGTTCACCCATTTGAGATGAACGTCCCCTCTTTACAGGATGGAAGCAGAGCCTTACACATTTTTGAGAGGAGCCACCCCTATCCCAGGACCCCCATTCCTCCCAGAATCTTTGCCCTCAAAGCGGGAGAAAGCCCAACTGGCTTTTTTGGGACCGTTTAATCAGACCTCATTATGTTGCAAGCTAAACTCCACTTACAAAAATGAGATTTTGCTATATAACTATGGAAAACACAAGCTTAAACAAATAGGCATTTCCCTATTCATGTTACAAGGTCAAGTTGGTCAAAAGAAAAAAGGGCAAGACAGATCAGCTGGTGGCCCAATTAGAAAGCTCAGAAAGATTCTAAAGCCCATGTTTTCCTTCTCCCAAACGAGGAAACACGGCAGCTGGAGCCCTGTGTTGCCCCAGGGTCTGGGAACAACACACAGGCCATCTGGATTTGCCTCTGAAGGAGGCCAAATATAGTGGCTAAAGCCACGTGACTGAGGAGGCTCACAGAGGAAATGTGTGTTTCTGTGGTCCTGCGCCCTCCCCTCGCCCACCTAACCTCTTGGGGCCTACATGGGAATGACTATTGGGGTGGGAGGGGGTGTTAGCAGCCTCCTAATTACATTCCTGGGCATGTCCTCTTTTTCCTTTTCTTCTTTTGTTCTTTGGGGGCCCCTTAGACCCCCTGCTGAATGTGTTGGTAAAATCTTCCTCACATGTGTTTACTACAGTGGCTGAGCTGCCTACCGAGGGCAGCATCATTAAAGACTGAGCACAGATGGACAGAGGGATGATCCAGTGGAGGAAATCCCACCCAACCTCTGCCTCTTCTGGATCCCAAGTGACCAGTCCAACCACCTCCAGAGTTCTGACTCTCACGGTGCTCAGACCCCAAGGCAGACAGTGACTAGGTGCAGCCGGGCCCTGGGCTCTCCCAACGTCCATGGGCCATTCACAGGGGAGTTGCATCAGGTGCTGTAGCCTGCAAGGCCCAGGGCCCTGTTATCCACCTTGGCCTGAGCTTAGGGTGAGAATATGGCAGGAACAAACACCAGGGAAAGAGTGAGGCAGGGAATCCCCCCACACCCACTGACACAACATCTCTTTGGGAGGACTAGCCAGGCCTGCGCTTGGCTGGCCAAGAAGTTTGGAAGGGCCTGGGGAAGGGATTCTCAGCCCAATGCTCTGTCCACTGAACCAGGCTGGGCCTCTGCCACTCAAACCCACCAGACATATCATACTGAACTAATATCCCCTAACAGCCAAAAATCCATCAGCAATAGTTAGTTGCTTGAAAATTCTTTCCCCCAAGGGAGTGGGTGTGTTTAAAAGTACTTCGTAAAATATCTACAAGGAAATATGAATCTTTCTAGTTGTTAGAAGAGTCCCACAAAGACAGCAGGACACACACAGTGTGACACTGTGCGCATGTGAGCAGGTGAGTGTGCTTACATACGCCACCCCACGGCTTGTCCAGCCTGTCGGTGTTCCAGGGAAATCTGACCCTCCCCGGGGCCATTCCCATCTCCTCAGCCCCCACCTGAAATTCTCACTGGGCAAACTGGCAGGATCTTTTTTCTATGATTGTTTTCTTGATAAACAGTCCATGCCTAGCGTTTGAATGGTTCATAGTTTCATTGCTTCAGAGTTCCTGGGAAAACAATGCCATATGGGTTGCCTGAAAAATGAGGCTAGAATAATTGAGGAGTGAATAAGGAGCGGGTCTGATTCTTACTCCTTGAATTCCAGGAAAGCGGGGCTGTGGCACAGCCCTGCGCGGATCGGGCGCCTGGCACCTGGCCCAGCACGCAATGGGCCCCATCATGCTGCTCCCTGGGGAGCAGCCGCCCAGCACCTCGGAGGGCGCCAGCTGGACCGGTGCAATCTCCCGTTTCTTTCACCCAGAATAAGGGCTAAAAATGGGATCTGAGCAGGAGGCCCAAATAAAAGCCGTGTTTTTGTCAGATTTGCCACATCAGCCCCAGAGTGTGTTCTGCTGCGTTCTGCAGAGTGGACTGGGCCCCGGCGGGGGAAGCCACAGCCACGCGCCCGCCTACGGAAGAGGAAGGCTGGGGGCAGGAGCCTGGCGGGGTCCCTGCATCTGCCTCTTGCTCTGTGCATCATTGCGGATCCTTGGCCACCAAGATGAGCTATTTCTCTGAGTCCGCAGGTTGTCTCCAAGCGCCTGTGGACAGCACAGCTGGAAGAGCAAGGAGTTGAGTCAGGGGCCTCTGTGGTGCGAAGCCTTCCCTGTGAGTCAGACGTGGCCAGGAACCCCCCCCCCCCCTCAACGCAAATAGCCTTTCCTCGGCTGCATCCAACCCTGGGCATGGGCCCGTCTCACCCTTGGCACATGTTTCCTTTCCTGCGCATTTCCTTCATTTGTGTCTTTAGAGCCCCACCGGGTGTGTGGGGGAACCTGGGATGTGCAGACTTGGGTCTAAGCCACGCTGAGCCCAGAAGACAGAATTAGAGCAGAAGCTGCCAGAAGGACGCTCGGCTCTGCCAAGGGACCTTCTCCCGGTGCTCTGAGCTCCCACAGGGGTCCGAGGACCAGTGCCCCCACAAGTGTCCCTGAGAGGCTGAGCTCTGCTGAGACCAAAGAGGACAGGGGTGGGGACTGAATTCTCCACCTCCAAATGCGCCACCTCCAAATTGTCTCCAAGTACGTTGCACCCTCATACACCACCTTCAAATATATACTACCTCCCGCTCCCCCAAAAATCTTTGACACTGAAACTTCTCTGCACCCCTAAACCTCATGGGTCTGAGAGGAGGAAGTAAATAATCAGAAACAAGCTTTGCTTAATAGGTCTGGAGCTCTTGTTCCTGTACCCAGATTATTAGAATGATGTGACTGAGTCACAATGAGATGGGACCATGAGAGCAAGTCTGTCCTGTCCACTCCCATCTCCTGGCGCCCAGCACAGCATTGGTGCTCAGTGGATGTGAGCTGACTGAATGATGAACAGGAACTGATGGGCCTCCTGCCTTTTGCTGTCTTGGAGCAGGCAGCAGACACTGAAGTGGCTAGCCCTGCCCAGGTCTTTCCAGGTGGATCTGGAATCTGACAAGTGATGTCTTTCGATCTTCATATATTACTTCTTGTTAGGTAAGGTGGATAGTCGATATTTCTCTCTGGGTTTATAATGACCATCAGCTTGGTATCCTGCTTCAGCACCAGTGTGGCATGAGGATGCTGCCCTGCAGGATCAGGGAACCCTGACTCTGAGAGTCCTGGGAAGACTGGTAACATGGCAGATTGACTTGTGTTTCTGTGCCAAAGGCCCCAGGGACTGGAAACTGCTATAAAAGTGCTCTTTTACCCATATTCACTTCAGCTCTTATTTAGTGATACTGGGCTTGATTTTACATAATAAACAAATAATCCAGAAGATCTATCCCTGGCTTTCAAGAACTCAGAGTGATGATGGGTAATTGATACCCTTGACCCAGAGTATGGAAAAATATATCCAATGGAGGCTGGGTGTTCTTATGTGCTTCAACTTGATAGGCATCAAATTCTGTCTAGACAGCACATAATGTCTGTTTTACATATAAGCAGTCTGAGGTCCAGAAAAGCCAGTGACTAGAATTACCTACTATTTACTGGCAGCAAGATTTGGGGCTCTTTGTCTTGCCCTGTAATTGGAAAGTCACAAATTTTAAGTCCCATTTCTGGAGGAAATACTGGTCTCTTTATGTACACACACATCAGTCTGAAAGTAACTCTAAAATGTTCCAATCAGCCAAAAAGCATCAGCACTTCCATTGCCCTCCCCTATGACGTTTCTATAGGAAAAGGGACTAGCCTGAGAACCAAAGACAAATGTTTGATTTCCTGCTCTAAATTTACCGTTTCTATGATCTTGGGACAGTCCTTTTATCTCTCTACATCTCACTTACTTTACACTTTATGTAATATATGCCTTCTCCTCACTCCTCTATATCTCTACCTAATAGGTCGTGAAGGTTAAATCGTGTGTCTAGGCATACAAAAAGTCATGTTTCAAAAACCGATCAACTTCAGTGTTGTACTCTCTCACAACACAATACTTGTCCATTTCTCAATAAGGAGCCTCTGCTTTTTTTTTTTTTTTTTTTTAAGTTATTCTCTTTTCTAGTTTGAACAGTTCATATAGCTCTGTCTTCCAGTTCACCCTTGTTTTCTTTTGTAATATATACTGCCTTGTCTTAAATGTGTCTATAGAACTTTTTACTTTAAATATAAATTTTTATTAGTTTTAGAATATATATTTGATTCACTTTCTAGTGTCCATGTTTGTGATTAAGTTCCCCTTTTGTCCAATAATTCTACCTGCCTTTTCATTGAAATCGTTCAAAACATTTATACTAGTGTTTTTAAGTTCTTACCTGCTAATAGAAAAAAAAAATCTGTCTTATCATTGAGTCCATTTGTCTTGACTTTTTATTATGAATCTCATTTACCTGTTTTTTTTTTTCCTCACACCTAGTAATTTTTGATTATACATTACACTATTGAGGGAATGAATTTTGTTTTCTTCCTTCAAAAAGTATTTATTTTTCTTGTGGCAGGCAGTCTATTTGATGATAGATAGACATCACCCTGTCAAGGATTGCTCCTAAGCTTTGTTAAGGAACATCTAGAGTAGCTCTTACTCAAGGGCTTAAATAGACCTACTCTTAAGGCATTGCCTATATAGGATCTCGTTCAAAGAGGTCATTCTAATTTTGAAACTCCAGCATCCCTCAGACTGTATGACCTCTGAAATCTTCTCTTATCTTAGAGCCTGCCCAGAAGATGGCAGGTCTCCCAGTCTTGCCTTATGTATATGAAGTTTAGTGTTGGGCCAAAGACTCCAAGGGACCTCTGTGAAGATTTTTAGTTCCCTTTTTCTTTCTTTCCTCTGCTTCCCTTATAGTTTTCATGGTTTATTTATCTTCTTTTAAATTAACAAATAGAATTTTCTGTATTATGGTGCATGACATGGTATTTTGAAATATGGGTACCCTTTGGGATGGCTACTGGTACCCTTCACCTAAATAGTTCCCTGCTCTCCAGTTTTAGACCCCACAAACTCTAGCCCCCTCCATAGCCCTGAAAAGCAAACTGTTTCCCTTGACTATCAAGGGCACAATTCTCTACTTGGCTCCAAATAGAGAGTACGTCACAGTTTGTAAAGTGTCTCCATGCAGAAACTAGAAAGAACATGAAATTCACTTCATGTTCCTGTCTTTCAAAACTCATAGCCAGGCATTTATCAAGATCATCATCATTGCTCTTAAAATAACTGTCCGTGCTTCTTTTCTCTGTATATTCTTTCCATTGAAAATTCTTTCCATTCTTTCCATTGCTACCTGCTGTTCACAATCTTTACATCTATGTGGAAGTCATGAAAATGAAATGCCCAAGGAAATGCTGTGGTGCCTAACCAGATAGGTAGCGAGCCAGGTCCTCTGCAAAGGTTTGGATCAGACAGAAACCACCACCTGACAGTCTACAATTCAATGACTCACATCCACCACTGAAGTTGGACACACTCCCATTGACAACTATTTTCATAATAAAATTGCACCAGTGGATCATAGTATACATGAAGTACATAAATGCACTTATATCTGTGTTTAAGCTTCTTATAGGGATCAAATGGGAAGCAATATTAAGGCAATGCACTTGGATTTGAAATATATTTGCTTCTGATTTACTGAGTCTTTGAGGCTTTGCTTTTCTTGAGGAAGAACAAGAGAATATTATTCTAATATCTCTCAGGACAATACAATCACACATCAGCTCTAGGCTCTTTTGGTTACCTTGGCAAACTTCTGATATTTCCTTTGGCATCTTCATGACTGCGTCAGGAATGGACAAATTGGGATACACATTTGAATCAATGAATAACTCAATGAAGGCATGGGAGAATTAAAATGGAATCAATCCAGGTGGTGTGATAAATAAGAGACTTGAACTAAACGTACAATTTTATTATACTTTGCATTGGTTTAATAAATAAGCACATTGAACTGACTTTTGTATTCTTTAACGTGTGCTATTTTCCTATACTTTAAATAGTACATTTTATTTATTTTAAGTAAAACGTTGTGTTATATTCTTTAAATTCTTGTCCATTTCTGACTTTATAGAGTTTTCTAGTTTTATATAAGATTTTAACAGAATTATGTCTGTCATAGTTGCCACAATTCTTTTTTTTTTTTTTTTTTTATTTTAACTCTGTTAGTGTTTGTGGAACAGAACTTTTTAATTTTCTTGTGATCTTAAGTTTGCTTAACTTCTTTAAATTTTTTCTATTGTTTTAATCTTTTGAAAACTCTCATTCTTATAGCCTTAACAATTAAATGTATTTTCTCATTTTATTTTAGTTATTTTTTATTCGATCAATATTGATTTTTATTTTGCTATTATATATGATATGAAGTATGAATCTACATTTATTTTTCTTCATTTTGTTCCAAATTTTGCCCAACTCATTTTTTAAGGTTCTTTCTGCATTGCTTATGATAGCTATTTTACGTATTAAATTAAATATGTATCTAAAAAATGTCAATTGCCTGGCAATGGCAGCAACACTAAAAATAAATAACTGGGATTTGCAAGCTAAAAAGCATTTACACAGCTAAGGGTACCACAAACAAAGCAATCAGCCTTCAGAATGGAAGAAGATTTTTGCATGTTATAAAATGACAAAGACCTAATAACTAGAATCCCCAGACAACTCAAATTAAACAATAAGAAAAGTGCCAACAACCCCCTCTATAAACTTCTCTGAGGATGACAGACAATGGCCTTCAAACACGTGAAAAAATGCTATCTTTAATTATCAGAGAAACCCAAATCAAAACCTCTCTACAATATCATCTAACCCCAGCAAGATTAGCCCACATCACAAAGTCCCCAAATGCCAGATGCTGTCGTGGATATGGAGAGAAGAGAACACTTCTACACTGCTGGTGGGACTGCGAAGTAATGCAGCCTTTTTGGAGAGAAGTATGGAGAATCCTCAAAAGATCTAAAAGTAGACCTTCCGTTTGATCCTGGAATCCCATTACTAGGCATCTACCCAGAAGAATAAAAATCATTTTACCACAAAGACATTTGCACTGGAATATTTATTATGGCTCAATTCATATTTGCCAAGTCGTGGAAGCAACCTGAGTGCCCATCAATCCATGAATAGATCAACAAACTGTGGTATATGCATACCATGGAATATTATTCAGCCATTAAAACAGATGGGCACTTTATATCTTTTACATTTACCTGGATGGAGTTGAAATACATTCTTCTTAGTAAGAATTTTTTCAAGAATGGAAAAATAAATATCCAATGTACTTCATACTAATATGAAACCAATATTTAGAAAATTACATGCTCATATGAAAAATAAGACACAAATATAGTCTAGTACGAGGGTATAGGGAAGCAGGAGGGGGTATGAGAAAGTGGGGAGGATGTTTGGACAGAGTTCATGAGGTGGGATCTCACCTCATGGGCACATTGTGAGGGTGTATAACATTTCTCCTGGTGAGGGGCTCTTTTACAAGTGGAACTTTACTCTGGAAGTGAGAACAATGTAAGCTAAAAATTTGTACCCTCATATTAATTTCAAATAAAAAAAAATTTAAAAAGTCAATGTTCTGGATTTCTTGTGTTTTCCACTGGTCTATGTTATATTTCTTAAAAATTAAATTAACTTGAGACAATTAGGATTCCATTTCTTAGAATTCTAATGTCAGATTAATTGGGTCAAGCATTTTTATATCTGACATTAAAATATTTCATAATATAATTGGAATCCTCACAAATTTATTTCCTGTACCTCTTTTAGTAAAATTTTATTGACCTTAAACAATAGACCACTACATCAGAGTTAATTTGTGTAAATATTTGTGTATAAAGATATTTATAATAACGTTACTATGTAATGAGATAAAATTTACCTAAATATAAAATAGTGGAACAAATGATACCCCGAAGTTAATTGTTAAAGCACCATAAATGTACTCTACAATAACACATCATGGCACGGGCAAAGTTCTTATTATGAGCATATGTGAAAATGATGGAGTACATTGTCCTTTATGTATAATTATCCCAATTGTAAAATAGGTATTTATATTTATTCACTCATTCAACAGTTATTTATGAAACTTCTACTATGGGCCAAGAAGTATTTGGAGTGTTGAGGTTATAACAGTTAACAAAGTAGACAGAAACCCCTGCCCTCATGGGACACCCTCGTGGGATTTCTCAGTGTAGGAAGAGCTGGTGGTGCCCCGGAGCTGACTCAAATCGGTTTGTAAGACCAGACAGAAATTTTCAGGAATTTTTCAAGCCAGTTGGTGAACAAATAGCTGTCATGGGAATATTTACAACACTGGCCAGCATTGTACATCAGAACCCCCACCCCACTCCACCCCTGCCCTGGACAACCAGCCAATTGTGAAACACTCATCAGAACACTACTGGGGCGGGGAGTGGTCAAACAAAATGATAAATCAGTTTATATGTATTTCTATATCTATACAACTTATGTACATATATGCCTAAGTTGTATGCATACATATCTGAATAGTAATGCTAAGGAGAATATTAAAGCAGTGAAGGAAAAAAGAATAAATAAATAAAAAATAAAAAGCAGGCTCAGATCACCCTGCAGGCTCATGGTCAAAAAAAAAAAAAAAAAGCAGTGAAGGGGGATAGAGTGTGGAGTTAGAGGTGGCATAGAGTTTTGAATACAGTGACCAGGGAAGAGCTTGCGCTGACACTCAAGTATCTGCAAGGTGTGCCTGCATCCATGTAAATGTGCAGAGAGTAACGCTGACAAAAGAAAAAAAAAAAAAAAAAGATTTGTGAAGCCATTAGTCACTCTTCGCTTTTAATTTTAGACAAGAAAATCCATGGTTCATCAAGGTTTTGCTAACAGGAAACTACGAAATACACATTAAAACATTAACAGCATGGAAGGTAGAAATATCATTTATTAGGAATATGCACAAACTAATGTTCTTGAATATTAAACAACAAGAACAACAACAAAAAAAATTAATGAAATGGGATACACTGCTAGGTCTCCAATCTGGTTTCTAGGTTTTATCCCATTTTCTGATAATCTCTGAGCCACAATGTCTTTTGGTTACCACCCAACATTCTTTTTTTTTTTCTTTTTTTTCTTGAGACAGAGTCTCACTCTGTTGCCCAGGCTAGAGTATTGTAGCATCAGACTAGCTCACAGCAACCTCAACTCCTGGGTTCAAGTGATCCTCCTGCCTCAGCCTCCCAAGTAGCTGGGACGACAGGTGCTCACCACGATGCCTGGCTAACTTTTCTACTTTTAGTAGAGACAGGGTCTCGCTCTGGCTCAGGCTGATCTCAGAACTCTTGAGCTCAAGCAATCCTCCCACCTCAGCCTCCCAGAGTGCTGGGATTATATACATCAGTCACCTCACCCAGCCACAATCCACATTCTTGGTCTAGCTTCCACTTGACTTCTAATCACAAGAGAAGCTTTTGAATAATATTGTCAATCAAATGACTTCTGAGTTGTGTTTGCAGATGAGAGCCAGCATAGGCCTCTTTGTTACCCACATCTATAGACTCTTTAACACTTCCCAGAGGAAAGTATGGCCTGGTGGAATTTGGAAGGATTCTGCCCATGCTCCCTTCACTCTACACACCTAGCTAATCCATACAGCTGTATTTACCATATTAACTATTTTGTATTAATATCAACTTGTCTTCAAGTACTGACTTTGTTTTAGTGTCTGGGTTTCCAATTTTCCTCTTGCTTATTTATGGGATCTTAATTTTCTATAGGAAGGCCCACAATGTCCTCGGGTACAGAGCCACAGAATCGTCTTACTTGGCCCTTGTGCGAAGCAGCCACCTTACCACTTTCATTTCCTAGGGGACCGGGCCATTCCCTGAGTTCTAGCTGCGGTTCAGCCTTGGAAATGTTGGAACTTCTCAAGATGCTCTGCTCTGTAGTTATTTTAAGTTGCAAAATACTTTATTGGGCCCATGGGTTCTGTGCTATGCTTTGGGCTTATTTTGTTTGTTTTTCAAATTGTTGTTCTTAAGGTTTTCATTTTATTTTGCTTTCTTCTTAAATAAAAAAGGTGTTTTTCTTGGTGACTCCTGGAAGTCTCCCCTTTGACATCTAACCACTCGCCTTGAGTCTCCAGGCAGGGAGAATTTCTCATGCATGATGCCAGTAAGCACAAGAGCTATCGTGAAAGTCATTCATGACGTGTTAATCTTTGTTGAGTTCCACTTTAGACTATCAGGAGAAGCACTTAAAATTAAAATGAAATGATGAATATATAGTAACTAGTTTATAGCAGTCACTCGATAAATATTTGTGGAATGTGAGAGGTTTTGTATGCTTCAAGATACCCTTAAAATGTTGGTTAATAAAGCCTCCCTCTCCCCCCACAGCGAGTCTTACCCTGGGGTTACTGATGAAGTTGCTTGTCTCATTTAGTAAGCACGGTGCCTCAGCTATTAGAGGCAAGAAAATAGCCCTGTTTCCTGACTGCGTCCCCTACACCTATCACAGAACCTGGAAGGAGCAATAAAACTATCAATTTATTTACATCAGTACTGTAATAAAAGATCTGTAAAATATAGTCCTTGAGAGAATCCACAGTATCTCAGAAAATAAATTGAGTTACCGTATATACTCAAGTATAAGCTGAGTTTTTCCGGCACGAAAAACCCGAACTCGGCACAAATTTTGTGCCGAAAAAACTCGGCTTATACTTGAGTATATACGGTAGTATTTTTCTGAGTAGCCCAACTTTTTCTATTTTCCTTTGCCTAGCTAGGCATTTACAGTTTTATTCTTCATGGAGCATTACCACTGAGATTTTCATTTAAGGATCTTATTTCCAAGGGAAAGAATTATAAACACCCCAAGGTGAAAATATCTAGTTGTATTTTATAAATTTACATAATGGTCCTTTTCCAGAACCTGGTAGTTGATTACCAGCGGAACCCACCAAGGGAAAAAGCACCATTTGGATTTTGTTTGTGCAAATCTGTCTTACCCAGCAGCTATCAAATTATCCCATTTCTATAGAAACTTATTTTTCTACCCACCATAACGGGTCACTTTTTCTCAATAAAATCATTGTGTATATTCAGCCAAACTCATTTGGTCACTATAATGACATAAAACATTCTGAACATTGAAACCTGGACACAGAGTGAGTCAGGAAGTCAAGAAGAAAAATTGGCTCCAAAGTTTACTTGTCTTATAAATATTTTTTCTTCTTCCATCACTTAACATTTTCTCCTTGACATTGCTGGACTGAACTTATGCAGATTCTGTTCCTCCAAGGAACAATCCACTTGGGCAGCGTGAACTCTGAAAGGTCACATCTTTTGGAGCTATCTGCCGCCAAGAAGAATGGCTTCCATTTATTTTTCAAGTTGAAAAAGTTTATTTTTTTCCTGTTCATGAAACTCAAAAGTGCTCAGAGTAATTTAACTGAGGCTGACCAAACAGAAAAGGCACGTTTAGGCTGTGATAGGGCCTGGAATGTCTGAGTCTGGAAGGAGAATTATTTGGAACTTTCTCTTGGAAGCCAGGAGGCCCAATGATGGATTTTGACTCAAAACCTGAGCTATGCTTTGCTATTGCAATTTATGAAGCAAGCATAGAAGGGCCAGAATTCCCTCAGAATGGTTAACTAAGGTAAGCTGCAAAAAAGACTAGACCTGTGTTCTCTAATCCTTTCTGATTGACTCCTGTCAGTCAAATAAAAGAAAAACTTGAGCAACTATCGCCCCAGTTTACACGTAACAGAAAGCCACCTTTGACATTTTGAAGCTGCCACGAGTATGAAATTGCCAACTGGAATATTGCACCAAAGCATATAAGGGAAATTTCTGAGAAGTGGCTCCAGTTTGAAAGCCCCAAGCCCATCCAAGAATGAAAGGGCCCCGAGCCCATCCAAGAATAAAAGGGAGGAAAGGGCATGCTGACCTCGCATATTGGCAGAGAACTATAGACCCACCCTGTGAGGGGCAGATGGTGCTGCTCCTTCAGGCAGAGTCTTAAGATGCTTCTCAAAATTGGGAGGTTGTGCCTCCTGCCTGACTCACACCTGAGTCACCTAAAGTGACATGCACGTAGGACAGAGGAGACCAGGGGAGGGTGAGATCACTCTCAAAGATGTCAGGGGTCCAGATGCCATGATGAGGACCAGTCATGGACCCCCAAAGAAAAAGTTACAAAGTGGCAGAAATTGGGTTCCATTCAAAGGCCCAGTGGAGGGACAGAGAGGCCAAACTCTAAGAAGCCTCCGGATCACAGAGGCTGAGGAAGGAGCCAGCTGGAGTAAAGGTGCATCTGTCTTGGTTAAAAAGACACGATCTCCAGCAAGGACTCCTGAAGAACTCTCAGTGGTGCCAACAAGATGGAGTCTATTTTTATGACATTCTAGACTCAGAACAAAGCCCCAGGCTGGGCAAGGACTGCCTGACCGCTCCTCTAACCTTCCTCCTCCCCGCTCTGAAATAGCACTTAGTGGGTGGGAGAGATCGTTGGTCAGGGTCAGAGCTGACCACATCCTCTCCCTGAAACAAGCTCCAGAATGGCCAGGGGTGGGAGGGGTTGAGAAATCTTGACTGTTAGTGAAGAGCAAAGCTTTTGAATAATAAATATCCTCAACTGCACCATTTCTGAACCGAGCTGTGCTTGCAGATTACCTGAAGCAGGGCTGGCCCTCAGGACCCACACATACCACAGCCATTCCCACTGCCATGCTGAGGCCCCCATGCCCCAAACAACCCAGGTCCCCTCAGGGCCCCCAGTGCAGATTATGTCATTTTTAAACCCACAACCAAGTGCAAAGAAATAGCTAAATCCTGACGTGTATAAACAAGCGCAGGAAGATGCAGCATCTCTCACGGGCCAGAAGCTGCTGCTCAGGTGTGCGTGAGACCCCTTCTCTGACAGGGTGTCCCAGGAAGATAACCAGGGCCACCCACAAATTAAATATTACCAAGGCATAATGTATTTTCTTACAGGAAAGCAGTACAGACAAATGGAGGCATGCACTCCTATTTTGGAAACCATGAAACCCCCAAAATAAATGCCAGGAATTATAAACGGATTCTTCATGAACCCTCCCCCCCCTCCCAACCATATGCACGTGATTGGGTGCGTTTTTCCTGTGAACCTGGATTGGACAAGCAGAAGACCATGGAATGCCCCTCAGTTCAAGGCCCCACTCCCACTCACCTTTAGGCTGAGCCTCACAGAGCCTGGAGTCATGGTCTCTCACTGCATAATACCTGTCTTCAGCTCCCTAGATCTGGAGGCCACTATGTGGCCCTGGCTATAGACCTACCACCTAATCACACCAAAATAGTCATCCGTTCACCTCTCAGATGCACACCGCAAACCCTTCCCAGGCCGTGCCCTCTCTGCCGTGTGGGGGGTCTCTGACCCTTCAGTCCGCAGCTCCCAAGCACCAAGAACCCCACCTTGTTGTCACCATTCCAGACACTTACAGGCACTGGGCAGGGAACTGCCCTGAATAGAACCTTGCTTACACTGAGAACAGACCTTTGGGCCCCAGCCACCCAGGGGTATGGACAAGTCTCCTTCCTTCTGCCTCAAGCCCCCAATTCACGGCTTAGTTCCAGAAAGACTCCACAGCTCCATTTTGGTGAAACTGGAGCCTCCATGCAAACATGCCTTTCCCAGATGCGCCATGGAGGTGGGCTCCAGACAGAGGGCACAGCAGCCTCAGAACAAAACAGCACATTACCATTATTCTGGCTCCTGAAAAGCAGTATATATATATTTCAGGAGAAATCCCACAGCTTATAGCTAATGAATCATTATCAACTGGAGGACAAAGTCAGTGTCTTACTTGAGGGGGTTTTTGTTAAGATAGAAACTTTTCAAAAAATTCTTCCCTTTGTTCCAATCATTCTGTTTCATCGTTTAACTAATATAATCCCTCCAAAATAACTGGATCAATCTCTTGTTCTGGAGCTCATCATTTCTCTTGTGTAAATAATGGCACCCTAACTTTATAATAAAGCACCTTAAAACAAAAAGATGCTCAGGACACAGTCCAGATTCTTGAAAGAAAACAGCTGGTAAAATGGAAAGAATTTGTTTCCACATATAAGAATATAATGTATCTAAATTATTTCACATAGGAAAGGACATCGGGATAGTAAGGAACATGAAACAGCTAATTTATTGCTTATTTGTAAGGCGATAGACATGGCACTGGGCACTTACAATAGTGTAGTTTATGTGATTCTCAAAATAACACAAAGTTGTGGATGTTAGTATTAGACCCATTACACAGACAAGAAAACTAAGCCTCAAAGAGGCTAAGTGACGTGCCCAAAGTCACAGAGGTGATAAACAATGCGACCAGGATTTAAACCCTGTTGCTGGCTCTATGTAACTCCTATTTTAACTCACATACTTATCTCATTACAGTATATGAGATACAGCATATTTGTTCACATGTGCTGTGGTTGACACCCCCCCCACACACACACACACACACACACACACCAAGAGACTTTACTCTTAGCTCAGACTGAGTCTTAACTCCCGTTACCGGAATTAATGACACTTATACATGACAGTTTTTATTTTTTTTTATTTTATTTTTTTATTTATTTAAAAAAGAGTCTTACTCTCTTACCCTGGGTAGATTACCATGGCATCATGGCTCATAGCATCCTCAAACTCTTGGACTCAGGTGATCCTCCTGCTTCAGCCTCCCACTACAGGTGCCTGCCACAATGCTCGGCTACTCTATTTTTGGTAGAAACGGGGTCTCACTGTTGCTCTCCTCCTGAGCCAAAGGGAACCACCCTCCTCGGCCTCCCAGAGTGCTAGGATTACAGATATGAGCCACTGTGCCTACATGACAGCTTTTAAAGCTAGATTTTTTTTTTAAAGTTCATAACCTTTTAAAAAACCAACAATATGTTCTTTCATTGTTGGATGCAAAATGTATATAATATCTATTAGATAAAGCATATTGATACTTTTGTCTGATCCTACTTATTTCTGGCTGATTTGTTACCTTCTTCCAGAACAATCATAATTTTATTCCTGATTGTAATTGAAAGCACAGCACTCGACTGACAGAGATCTCACAAACCACCAAGGCTTGTATGAAAGGTCTTTATTGGTGAGAGAGGGATGCTGCAGAGCAGCACCAAGGAGGAGAGAAAAGAGAAGAGAGAGCGCACCTTTATATAAGTTCTGTTAGGGGAAGTCTTAGAATGGTGACAGGATGGTAGAACAGCCAATAAGGAGTTAGTGCTCTGGTGGGAAGAGCCGTTAGGGGCAGGCCATAAGTTTGAATTTCAGTGGGTAGCTGTAACTTTAAGAGTGAGACAGCTAGTCTTGGTCTGTTGAAAGCAGGAAGGGGCTTTCTTGGGAAAGGGCTTTTCTGGGGCAATTACCTAACATTCCTCCCTTCTTGATATGTTAAAAATAGGGGATTGGCCTTGGGATAGGGGACATCAAGTTCTTTCTTCTGTAGCTTCTTCCTGCTGAGCGGGCCCGTATGAGTTTTGGCTTATACTTTTTTTTTTTATTAAATCATAGTTGTGTACATTAATGCATTTATGGGATACACTGTGTTGGTTTTATATATAATTTGAAATACAACAAACTGGTTAACATAGCCTTCACCGCACTTTCTTAATTATTGTGCTAAGACATTTATACTCTACACTTAGTAGATTTGACATGTACCCTTGTAAAATGCACCATAGGTGTGGTCCCACCAATTACCCTCCCTCCCCCATCCTCCATTCTCCCCTTACCTCCCCCTCCTCTTTCCCCTTCATCTTGGGCTGTAGTTGAGTTATAGCTTTCATATGGAAGTGTGGGTGATTATATATTGGTTTCATAGTGGAGCTGAGTACATTGGATACTTTTTCTTCCATTCTTGAGATACTTTACTAAGAAGAATATGTTCCAGCTCCATCCATGTAAACATGAAAGAGGTAAAGTCTCCATCTTTTTTTAAGGCTGCATAATATTCCATGGCGTACATATACCACAATTT
>CAUYPK010114449.1:0-21384 GCA_963574355.1 Loris lydekkerianus | reverse complement strand
GATTTTGGAGTATGTTTTGTGGGCTGCTGAGAAGAATGTGTATTCAGTTTTGTTGGGATGAAATGTTCTGTAGATGTCTGTTAAGTCCAGATGTTGAATGGTTGAGTTTAAATCTAAAATTTCTTTGCTTAGCTTCTTTTTGGAGGATCTATCCAGTTCACAGGGAAGGCCTTTCCGGTTTGCATTCTCACTGATGCTTGTACTTACGGTCGCTGGCGTGTTTAGGTCGATCGAACATATGCAACCACTTGCCAGTTTTCCACTGTCTATGTCACCCTCTTGGGTCCAGAAGTCCCTTGTTGGCTCCCTGTATTTTCAAAGGGTTGATTATAGGCAGATCCCACCGGCCAGAGATGCCTGGAGTCTTGTCTCCCCAGACTTGCCATGCTCCGTTGCAGGGAAGCTGTTACTCGTCTGCCATCTTTAATCCAATCTCCCTCTTCCTTTTTTATTTCCATAACTTGTCACTAAAACCTGTCTTGCTGCAATACAAGTCCCTCTGCCTTCCTGTTTTTATTTATTTATTTATTTTTGTAGTTTTTGGCTGGGGCTGGGTTTGAACCTGCCACCTATGGCATATCAGGCTGGAACCCACTCTGTTGAGCCACAGGTGCCACCCCTCCACCCTTTTTGAGACATAGTCTCACTATGTTGCCCTTGGTAGAATGTTGTGGAGTCACAGCTCACAGCAACCTCAAACTTTTGGGCTCATGCTATTCTCTTGCATTAGCCTCCAGAGTGGCTTGGACTACAGGCACCTGCCACAATGCTCAGCTAGTTTTCCTTTTTTTAGTAGAGAGGGGATCCTGCTCTTGCTCAGGCTCGTCTGGAGCTCCTGAGCTCAGGCAATCTGCCTCAGCCTTCCAGAGTGCTGGGATTACAGGCATGAGCCACCTTGCCTGGCTCAAACCCCCATTTTTTTTTTTTTTTTTTATTAGTTTCTGTACTTCATTGGAAGGTTGAGTCTTATGTGGTATATACATATTAAATAAATATATTAAATAAATTTGTATGCCTTTTTTAAATCAATTTCCCTCATGTCAGTGACTTTTTAAGTGAACCTGTATAGGGCCAAGATTTAGTTTTATCTTACTTTATAAAAAATATATGATACTCCAAACATTGAGATTATCTTTGAACTGACCAAGCTACAATGGTCTGCAAAGGATAATAATCAATGACCAATAGAAAAGAGCAATAATTCCTGGAGGTGCAGAGAGGCCCAAAAAAGAGTTGCAACTAATTTCAAATGGAGAGAAAGAGGGAATTTAGTAATGCCTCTGCACTCCCTTTGGGTCTGGGAAATTGTTGGCATGAATCATGTTTCTTAACAGGAGAAAAAGCATACAAATGTATTTATCATGTATATCCTAGTTGAAGATGTAAAGATACAGGGGAAATTGTCCATTTTAATGCTTAGGTTTGACAGAGTATGTGTATAAATATGATTGAAAATAAAAGAGTATCATCTACTGCTAACAGACTGAGGTAGGAAACCCAGCAAGACCTGTTTATCCAGAATCTTCTTGACATCTCTGAGAATGCACTCCTTGCTTCTGGGAATAGGGCTGGGCTTTTAGGCATGGGGTCTTTTACCCTATACCAAACAAGGTAGAGCAGATGATGACTTTTTTACCATTTTTAAATTTTTTTATTAAATCATAACTGTGTAAATTTATAGGGTTCAATGTATTGATTTGATATACAATGTACAATGCTTACATCAAACTGATTAACATAATCATCACCTCACTTACTTCTTTGTTATGGTAAGACATTTGTACTCTTAATAGTTTTGAAATGTACCACTGCATTGTGCACATTAGTGAGGTCAAATGCTCTCCCTTCTCCTTCCCCCCCACCCTTCTTTTCTCCCTCCTCTTCACTTCTTCTTTTTGGACTATGGTTGTGTTTTATCATTCATATGGATATGTAGGTGATTATATATTGGTTTCATAATAGTATTGAGTATACTGGATACTTTTTCCCTCATTCTTAAGATACTTTACTAAAAAGAGTATGTTTCAGTTCCATCCATGTAAACATAAAAAAATGTAAAGCCCCCATCCTTTTTTATGGCTGCATAGTATTCCACAGTATACATATACTACAATTTGGAAAGAAGTTTGGAGAATACTCAAACAGTAGACCTACCATTTGATCCACAATTTCTCTACTAGGTATATACTCAGATGATCAAAAATCACTTAACAACAAGACATTTGCATGAGAATGTCTATTGCTATTGCAGCCCAATGCATAATTGCCAAGTCATAGAAGCAGCCCACGTGCCTATCAACCCATGAGAGGATAAACAAATTGTGATATGTGTACACCAGGTAATTTCTTTATGCCCAGCTTTTACACAAAATAATTTTAGGTTTTATGGCTGGCTTTGGATGAAAGGGGTTCTGGTTTCTGTGACCCAACGTGGACAAGAGGAATTCTAGTTTCTAGTATTAGGGAAGAATGGGACTGAGAGTCAGGGGGGCAGGACAAGGTCAGAGAAGAACTTTGCTTCTAAGGACTTCATTTCCAGGTATTGTTTTCTGTGTCTCAAAGAAGTTTTCAAAGGATAGTAAATATCTGTGACTGTTGGGGGCCAGGGAGTCTTGTTTACCTGAAACCAGTTGACCTGCTTCCTTTACGTCTTTGAGCTAAAAAACTCAACTGAGGCACAGCAGGAATTGAAAGCAAAAGTGAGTGGAAACTGAAAATAAAACTGAAGCAGTATAGGCAGCATGAATAGAGAGCAAAGTAACCTGAACAATTCTCAGTGTAACAAAGAGAAATTTTATTTAAAAACAAAGAGGTTTAGAGGACTTCCAAAGAGACTTGGAAGCAGGCCCCTTTCACAAAGAAGAGGTGAGAGAGATAGGGACCCAAAGGTAGTGCAGAGGTATAAGTAATTATCCACTTTCTCTCCATTTGAAATTGGTCACAACTCTTGTTTTGGCCTCTCTGGGCCTCCAGCAATTATTACTCTTTGGTCATTGATTATTGTCCTTTTCTATTGGCCATTGGTTACCTAGGTTACTTAATACCCACATTCTTTTCCCTTTTTTCGAGAACTGCTGAGTGGTCAGTTTCCTATGGGCATCCCAGACTCCCTTGTTAAGTAGGCCAGGCGTTCCTCCCATCCCCGTGAATCCCCTTTCCGGTGTTCCTTCTCAGTGACTACACTACAATAAAGTACTGTTTTAGTTTATTTTCCTTAACAATCGATGTAAATTAGTTATAAATATTTTAGTTTTAAATGATTACTTTTGTTTGGGATGCTAGTGTAAGTTTAAGTATGGCATCATATCTAGATTTTTTTCAAGTTCTGATTTATTCATGTTCTTTGGTACTTTTCTGCATTTTCTGAATTTTTCTTTTGAAGAATTTAATTTAAAAATGTCACTGTAAGTTCCCTAATGTTTTAACTTTCACACAAAATTCTAGTTTTAGAAAAATATTTTCTACTTGCAGAATGTTTTTAGGAAAGCAAGAAAAACATAATACCTTAAATAATCATAGTTTTGCCAAACTCAAATGTACTTTGATACTGGAAATTTTTAAATTTAAATTTAATATTTTTTTAATTGGGGATTCATTGAAGATAAAAGATATGTCATGCACTGAGACCCCACTCCCCTCTTTCCCCCTCTCTGTTCTTCCTTTCCCCCACCCCTCCCTCTGTCTCTCTCTCCCCCCTCTTTCCTTCCTCCCCACATCATGTCATTAATTGCCATTGATTATCCTCAAATCAAGATTGAATACATAGGATTCATGCTTCTCCATTCTTGTGATGCTTTACTAAGAATAATATGTTCTACTTCCATCCAGGTTAATACAAATGCTGTGAAGTCTCCATTTTTTTAATGGCTGAATAATATTCCATGATATATATATACAGCACAGTTTGTTAATCCATTGCTGGGTTGGGGGCCATTTAGGTTGTTTCCACATTTTGGCAACTGTAAATTAAGCTGCAATAAACAGTATAGTACAAGTGTCCTTATGATAAAGGGTTTTTTTTTTTTTTTTTTTTTTCCTTTTCCCTTCTGGATAGATGCCCAATAATAGGATTGCAGGATCAAATGAGAGGTCTGGTTTGAGTTCTTTGAGATTTCTCCATACTTCCTTCTAAAAAGGTTGTATTCATTTGCAGTCCCACCAGCAGTTCCTTTCTCTCCACATCTGCACCAGCAAGTGCAGTTTTGAGATTTTGTGATGTGGGCCATTCTCACCAGGTTTAGATGATATTTCAGGGTGGTTTTGATATGCATTTCTCTGATAATTAAGGATGATGAGCATTTTTTCATATGTTTGCTAGTCATTTGTTGTTCTTCTTGAGAGAAGATTCTGTTCATCTCTCTTTCCCATTGATAAATGGGATTATTGGCTTTTTTCATGTGGATTAATTTAAGTTCTCTATAAAAAATTAGGCTTAATTTTTAAGAAATTCCAAAATTGTTTGAGTGAATATAAAATGAGTTGCCTGATCTTTAGTCATTTCATGGTTTTATCCTTCCCCCTCTTAAAAACAAAAATGGGTAAAGCAAAATACCAAGTTTATCTTGTATTCCATTAGAAATAGGTTCTATAGTCAAGCAAATTGAGAAAAGGCCACATCCTATTTCCCCTTGATATTAATATGTACATCATCAAATAAGGGAGTCAAAGAAGGCCAGTTGTAAAGACCTTTTGTTTCACCATCCTTTATCACAGCGCCATTTCTTCCTATCACATCTGTGAGCACCCTATGGAACTAATGTTTCACTTGACACACTTTGGGAGATATCATCCTAAATAAGTCTTAACTATTAATCCAAATAGCCATTGGTGCTTTTCTGGTTAAGAAAATATATAATTTATGTAGTCAGTGATTTGCTTTAATTTTTAAAAATATTTCAACTGGAAATTTCTGTCTCATGTTGTCTCGAGAATCCTCATTGACAATGTAAAACCAGAGTTGGTGTCTCAGGCCTGGACTGGTTATGGCATTCTTTTGAAAAAATGTCCTTATTTACTAATGCCTTCCCTATCATTGATTTCATACGGTAGGGGAGAGTGAGGTTTGCATTTTCTTTTCACGTGTATCAAGTTTTGTTTGATGTTTCACTTACAGGGGTTGGGCCATGAATTTTATAAATTCAATAGCAGTGATGTTTTCAAAAAAGCCAAGGGAATTTTTCCCTCATAGCAAAGGTCATTGTTAATTTTTTCCCTCACATTGTTACGTGCAAAACATTCTAAGCTTCACTGGAGATAGGAAACAAAGAGCACTGTGCCACACGCCGACCTTCCTGCACAGCCTTGAGATTCTGAAGATGCTGCCTGCTCACGCAGCCTGTCACTGCATGATCTATTGCTTGATAAAGAAAGAGAGTCTGTGTTCTCTGACCCCAATTCCTTCGAGTCTGGAACAATGCTTCACATTAGAAATTTTAAATTGACCTATCAAGTTACTATTAACTTCCCGCATAAATGTTTCTCAATTTATTTAAAAGAAAATATGTAGGTATTTAGGGTTTTTTTTCTCATTAAAAACCTGTAATTCGTTTTGTTCCCTTATGGGCTTTTTATACTTCCCTGATGTTGCCCATCCCTTGAGAAAATGTTTCTTTTTAAGATTCAGCTTCAATAAGGCATAATATTAATGACTTTTTTCCTCATTAAAGTCACAGAGTGGCTGAAATCAGGGAAATTGATAATTAAGGTAACATTTTCTTTTAGATTTTTATATGTATGATTTTTAGGGTTGTGTTTTAAAGTGAACACAGTCAAAATGGGTGTACTCCAGATATTTCATTTTCAGTTTTAACTTTTTAACATTTTAGTATTAAACTTGAAGACAGAAAAAGAGGAGAGAAGAAATTAAACTTTATTAAAGAAAGAATTTAATCTTATCAATTTGTCCTATTATAATTTTGGAAATACAGTCATCATTTACTCTTCAATTTATTCAATGATCTGCTAATTCACCAAACATTTGTGAAGTACCCATTTTCCAAAACAAACCTTCTATTGTAATTGGTTAGATATTTGGGGTCTTGTGGACTGCAATCTCTCGTAGTCCTGGAAATATGTCCCTTATTTCTGCCCCTAACTTTTATTTCTGTTATTTTTCCTGGGCTATTAGGCCTTCCAATCTATTTATTACCTGCCATTTTAAACTCTATGCGTGATTCAGAGAGTAGTTTTGATCCCATCTCTTCAGGAATTTTGCTCTGCCTAACTTCAGTACTTATTTAATAATTTTTCCTTTGAATTTCCACCATAGTTCCAGAGTGAGCCATATGATTTACTAGTTAATTGTTTGTAGTCTGTTATTCCACTTATGTGTACAACATTTGTCTTCCTGGTTGTACCTTTGCATTGTAAGGGCATAGAAACCAGGGATTTTTGTCCTTTAGTATCCTTCTCAGCACCCTAGAGGGCAGGAGATCCTTAACATGCTTGTTTATAGATTTACCTATTTTTTCTTGTATTTATGGACATAGTTCAGTTTCAGAGAATGGGCTATGGTAGCAAACTATCTAAACTAAAAATCTCAGCCCTAATATTTACTAGCTGTAACCTTTGTGTGAATTGCTTAAATCAATTTTCTCGTTTGTTAAATGAAGATCATAATACCCTCACCACCATATAGGTTTAGTGAGAATTAAACCTTATGTAGTACATGAAAAATATAGCACACTGGTACCAGAAACTTGACTAAATACCTCAGTAAATACTGGTTGTATTATTGTTAATGCAGCTAAAACAATGCTTTTTTCATTTGAAATTAATTACTAGAAAGAATATTACTTTACAAGAATTAGGAGTGGGGCTAGGATAGATGAGGTAGGAAAGGGAAATAGGAATTCTTGCATCTATACTCCCAATAAATTTCTTACATACGCAATCCCAGCTTGACATATGTTTCTCAGAGGACTGAAACTAACATGCCCACATAATAGTAGTTTAAAAAGTATTGTTTACTTCCATTTACATATCACACATATACAAGTTCTTGGCTACATTCCATTTTTTTTTTTTTTTTACAGAAAATTCTGCTAATTGTGTTTTAATACTTTTTCCAACCGCTGAACCTTATGTAATATGAGATCTCAAATTCCTTTTCATGAGACTAAAGATTCCATAATTTAAATTATGAGACTGAAGACTCATAAAAAAAGCAATACTTGGGCATTGTGGTGGGGGCCTGTAGTCCCAGCTACTTGGGAGGCTGAGGCAAGAGAATCACCTAAGCCCGAAAGCTGGAAGCTGCTGTGAGCTGTGATGCCACGGCACTCTACCAAGGGTGACAAAGTGAGACTCTGTCTCTAAAAGAAATAAGTAAATAAAATATTCCATTAAAAAAAAAAAGCAATACTTTCTTTTTTTTTTTTCCATGAGAAACAAATGGATTACAGAACATTAAGTTATAACAAGATTTTCTGTACCTTTCTTTGTTATTGAGCAAGGGAAGAGAACTTGTAATGTTTGTATTAACCTTCACGAGAAGACCTGCTTATTTACAGCTTAATATTTTCTACTAGAGAATAGAGAGAAGCTAACCCTTTAATGGAGGTTAGGAAGTATGCTTGAATGTTACATTGAATTCATAGCTTCTGTCACTGGCAGTAAGAAAACTCACTGAAACACTGTGATGTCTGCAAGGAGCTGGTCTGTGGGCTACACCATTTTGTCCAAGCCCGTTTACCAACTCAGGAATCCTGGACTTCAGCTATTTGAAGTATTATCATCTTCCACTGATAGCTGAAAGCAATGCAAATTTCATAGGGGAAAAAGAAATACAAAAAAATCCTTTCTTTTTTGGGTCTTGGTAGTCTGAAATTTTTAGATGATGACATTTTAAAAATCACAGTAAATGTCTTACCCACAGTGCAGAAATTGATTTAATTTTTTCAAGTTTCTAAAAGGTCTTGATTTATTTGCTTTTTTGCAAAATAAGCTCCTCACCTCATTTGGCCACTTTATACATACTATTCTCGACCACAACCACGACCTGTTAGAAAATCGGGAATTTGGAGAAGAATTTGTTGTTATATCTCCATAAATAACATCATTGTGCTGCTTTAAAAATTGGAAGAATGGGGCAGTACCTGTGGCTCAAGGAGTAGGGCACCAGCCCCATGAATGGGTATAGTTCTCTTGAGTGGGGTTGGAAAGTTTGTTTAGTTGTCTCTTTTTCAGAGCATCAATTTTACTTATCCATGAGCTACCTACAAAAGAGGTAAGTTGAAGGTGGACAAAGTATATACCTTGACAATTCTATAAAAAAATCCAATTTTGATTTTGTGGCAGTGGAGAAAACTAGCAAAGGATTATTTTTTTCCCCCAATTTTGGTTGCCAATAACTAATAACAATAAGGTACCTTAAACCTTTAAATAATGAGCTCAGGTATATGGCACACTTCCCAGGTGAAGGACACACCTACAATTAGACTTTAACCCTGAAAAAGAAAACTGTATAACTGAACCATATGTACCTTCAAATTAATGTGAAATTTTAACAGAGAACTGAAATCTCAAAATTTCACCAGGTTCTTCAAAAACAACGCTAATACCAACAGAATGTATATACCTTATTTTGAAAGAGTTACAGATTTTTCTTGACATAAAATGCTTTGCACAAAGAAGATGCTCAGTAAATATTTGTTCTGTTTGTTCAACATTTTCAAAAATTAATAAGGCATGAAACAGCTTTTAACCTTTTCTGTGCTGTGATCATATCTGTATCCTTTTGATTCAAAATCCTTTATCTTGCAATAACAAAATATCTGGCATTTGGATAATATTTCTCGTGAATTTTTGAAGACAGCATAGTACTATTACCAGAGAGTATTTGAGAAGGAAAGGAAAACTTGGATCATCTAGTACTCAAGTCTGGCCCCTAACAGAAGCATTAGTGTCACAAGGGAAACCTATTAGAAATGCAAATTTATGGTCCCCATCTCAGACAAAAATCAGAATGTTTTAACAAACTCTGTAGATTGTTCTGAGGCACTCTGAAGTTTGAGAATCAGTGGTTAAATTTAATTCTTTCATTTAACAATGATAAAATTGAGATCAGAACAACCTTGGTCTTTTTATTTTATTGTTTCTCTAGACTTTTATATCATACACAACTTCAAATAACCAGCTATATTCTTCTGACTTCAAAATTGGCATCTCTAGACATTTTCCTCAGATTCATATATTCGACTGCCAATTGACCCTCCACTTGGATGTTTCACAGGTACCTAAAATATACAGGTACAAACTAACCCCTCCTTAACTCCCCCCCCCTCCCCCCGTGTTAAATATCTCAGCAAACATGCATGCTTTTGCCCCACCATTAAAAACATAAACCTGGGTGAGAATCTTTTCTCACACTTTTTCCTCACCCTCTTTTATTTAATGCAGCAAAACATCAGCTCAACTTCTGAAATAGCTCTACTACTTCCTTCTGTACTACTATAAGCCCAGTGCAAACTACGACCAACCTCTCTCACCTCCTTACTCCCCAGTTCCTCTTTGCAACTGTAGGGAAGATGAGTTAAATTAGGCTTTTGCACCTGAAGGCCACCAGGTGCCTGGCCTAAAGGCCATGAGCTGTCCAATTGTTTTGAATAACTGGTTAAGCCGTCGGGTGCCACGCATTCTAAGAAATTGCCTTCAGTGTTTAATTTGGAACTACTGTTGTTCTGGTGGCTATATAAGGCCCCAAGCCTTGTCGCCTGGGGGTAAAAGAAGCCTCCTATGCTGGGCAGTGCCTGTGGCTTGAAGGAATAGGGCGCAGGCCCCATATACCAGAGGTGGTGGGTTCAAATCAGCCCCAGCCGCAGAAAAAAATGCAAAAAAAAAAAAGAAGAAGAAGAAGAAGCTTCCCATGCTATGGCTGCTTTTGCGAGCTTACCAGTGCCTGCTTGCTGGCTGCCATGAGTTGAATAAACAGCATGTCACAGTTACCTGTGTCTCCGTGCTTTTTCTTTTTCTGTTTGTTGGAATCCAGTGTGAACCTTTTTGGCTCCAACCATTGGCACTGTAGGACCCTTTCAGTACTTTTCCTAGAGAGAAACTACCAGGATTTTTAAAAATTGGTCATGTTAGTTTCCTGCTAAATGTTTAATAGGTTTT
Source organism: Loris lydekkerianus (assembly GCA_963574355.1). Lineage (NCBI taxonomy): Eukaryota > Metazoa > Chordata > Mammalia > Primates > Lorisidae > Loris > Loris lydekkerianus. Next base: position 11,271 of record CAUYPK010114449.1, on the reverse strand, counting down.
CATTGTATCTAGGATAAAATTTAAAATCCTTCAAATGTCTTACCTGGGTACCCAGATCCAGTATCCCAGCCTAATCAGTTTCTCACTGTCTTCTTTCATTTTTATTTATTTATTTATTTATTTTTTCTTTTTCACTGCCTTCTTTTAATTCCTAAAGGAGGCAGGTTCTTTCTAGTGCTTTGGCAGAGGTCATTCTTTCTGCCTTGGAAACTTGACTCTCTGCTCAGCTCCTTCCTCCTTCTGATACCAGCTGAAATCAGTGGCCCTCAATGACAGCCACAGATTATAATTACTGAGGAGAAATATTAAGAAATGCTATTATCTAGACCTCATCCTTGGACTCAATTCCTTTCATCTGGTATAGCACCAGTAACTCATACGGTTTTAAAGCTCCCAAGGTGACTCTTATGTGCAAAATTTAGAATTACTGTTTTAAATGTCATTTTCTCAGTCCTTCCCTAACTCAACAATCTCCTTGTTAGAGTCTCTGATTGAGTATATATTTTTTGATTATGGTATTTATTGTACAGTACGTGATGATATTTAATATTTGTCATTGCTGCTTCATTGCATGGTTCATGAAGGCAGGGAACATGTATCTTTTGTTTGCCTCTATCTCCAGTAATCCACAGTGTCTGGACAGTGACATATTGATACATGGTTAGTGCTCCATAAATTATTGTGAATAAATTAATAAATTGATTTATAAAGTTTTAAAAGTAGCTCATGGCAGAAGCCAGTCTTAAAAAACCAATCTTCTCTGACTTTTAGTTTTATTATCTCAGAATGAAGAGAGTCTAATGGCTCTCTGAATCTCACATGCCCAAACTGAGACAGCTCTAACCTAGCCCAATCTCTGCTGGTGGATGATGATATAAGCCGTTAATTCTGTACCTCTTAGAGCAGCTTTGTCCCACATGGATGTCTCACTGCATTTCTGAACCCGAAGCTCCAGATTGGTTCTAATGTCTCCTGCAGATATCAAGGACTCTCCTAATAAAATAAGTGTTATTGAATTTTATGAGGCTAACATCTGCTTTGACATGAAATTCAAGTCAAATCTTGTGATGTAGAAAGCCATCAGGAAATAAAGCTGGTATTATATGGTCAGCTAGTTTATGCTCACATATGTACAACTTTTCTTCTTAATGCACTATCTTATATTAAAATTCTGTTGTATATCATTAACATATAGCTGACCAAAGAGAAAATGAACTTTGAACCTGAATATGGAAAAGTCACATATGTGTATGTGTATAATGTGTGTATTTACACATATACATTTCTTATAAAAGTTATAGTTCATTGTGATAAGCTAAAAGTATGTATTCTTAGCAAAGCCTAGTTGGTGGGTTGATGTGGACTAAGGGTGACTCCTTAGGATTCCCAGTTCCCCACAGCAGATGTGCTTGGTTGGTGGCAATGGTAATCTGCCTGTCCATGGAGACGTTCTGCCATATCCCTGTCCCAAGGAGAAGCTCACTAAGCTTCATTACTTCCAATAAGCTTCATTACTTCCAATCATATTACTGAGAATTCCAACTTTTAGAAAGCTGTATCTTTTGAATCAAAGATTTAGCTATCATGTACAACTTCTAACTTTCTTCTTGCTGCCTGGACCACAAATGATGTAGCGATGACTATGACTCATGCATGTTCAGTCTCACGGTAGCTCTGCGGGCTGTGCAGCCACCTCACCCATTATTTTAAGGCCTTGATAGAAATGACTGCAGCCAGTGTGGCCATGGCCTTCTAGACTATCTACCTAAGAATTTTCTCTGGGGTTTGCTTACCAGAAAAGTTAGCCAATTTACAATTTTAGAATAATAGTCCCCCTTCCCCTAAAATAACGTACCCATCTGGCAATAGCTAATCAGCTGATAAGCACTAATTGTGGCCATTTATTTTATTTATTATAAAAAGAAGCCACGGTACTTCTTTTTTTCTGAGATAGGAGTCTAAGCTCAGTGGCCATCTCTGGGTTATCTCGTCAGCTGTTGCGAAGACTTTCCTACAAAACAGTATTCATTCATTTATTGGTGCTGTTCTTAAGTCAGATTTATAAATTTTCCACCAAAGTCTTGATTTTACACATCTTAGCTTGTTTGAAGCTTCGCCCCAGGAATCTCAACATTTTGGCAATGACAATGGAATGACTTAAGTCAGAGGCTGAAGGAAAATAGAATACTTACATAAACTTGTATAGGAAATTTTATGTGCTTTCCTAGTCAGGCTCTCTGAAAATGCTTCCCTAGCGTTATGACAGAGCAATTGTTGCATTTGCCTGAGCAAGGCAAAGCTGAATCACCAATTCAAGGTGATAAAGATGGAAAATATTTCCATGTGTAATGGGAGGCAGTGACGTTGCTTACAACGCAAGAGTTCTTTGAAGTTTGTTTAAAAGAAATTTTTATTTCATTTTAATGTTAAAATGGATGTAAAAAAATCAAGAAAATATGTACTTTCAAGTCAACTGGGTAAAACAATATTCCTTAATTAAGAAATAAAAGACCCAGTAATTTCACATGATATTCTGCACAATGGAGAAGTGAGGTAAACATGCTTGCATTGGAATTTTGATACACTTGTATGTACTCAGACAAAAAGAAATCCATTCATTTTAGGTTCTATTAACTTATAGGTAGTAAAAGGGAAGCTTTTTTCTTTTTGTAAATTCAAAGAGTTTTATTGATGTTTTAAAAAATGATCTTTTCCATAAACATGTTCTTAAATTATGTTTTGATGAGAGTTTGTAAGCAGAGTGGGGAGAAAAGAAAGACTATAAACTAGAAATGCCTAAGAGGGCATAAAGATACTCAGCATGAGAACATTAGAAATGATGTGGACTCATTGCTTTGCTGTTATGTACACATGCTATGATGGAAACATCATTTTCTCTATGATTTAAGCATAAGAAACACAGGTACCTTAAGCTTATTCATAATCTAAGTGAAAATCAAAGAGAATTGTCAAGGTTTTTAAAATAGAAAACAATATTAAAAAAAGACTGAAATCTTTGTCTAGAGTTAGTGAGATATTATCAATCTTACTAATAGTAAAATAAGTAAGTCTGCAACCTAATTTTAAATGAATGAATTTTGCACATATTTAATATAATTTTTTTTTTTTTTTTTTTTTTTTTTTTTTTTGGTAAAGAGTGTTTATGTGATCGACTCTGGGTAGTACCTATACCATTGGGATTTGCATACATAGCTGTCAAAAAGCGTTTACTGAGGATCAGGTACTATGGTAAGTGTTGGGTCACACAGAAATGCTAGAAAATGATCCGTACTGGGGAAGAACATCTAATTTAATGAAGAAGATGCATATACTTAACAATATAATTAAGGTTGGTGGTGGGTGCTCATACTGCACAATAACAAAGAAATCTGGGAACACATAGGCAAATAAAGTTAATTCTGACTTTGAGAAGACATTGTGTGTATGTGTCACTTGACCAAAAAATATTTAATTTATCTCTTTCCATGCTGCATAGTATTTCTTGCATGTATCAAATGTCACTAGTTGGGCTCAATTAAACTTAGTATTGGCATATGAGGCAGCTTGCCATGGGGGTCTTGGAGAATGTCTCTTTTATTTTTTCATTGTTTTGCAATAGATGCCTGGTAACCTTAGTTTCACTCAGGGCACAGAATCATAAAATAGCAAATTAAGCTTAAGCATCCAGGAAGGCAATTTTCTAAAAATTTTGTTTTGTTTTGTTTTGTTTTTTTCTAAGAAGGTTTTGCCTAATACCCATCAAGACAATCGGTCAGATCTTGAAATGACAGTTTCTGGGAGAAAGTGGGAAAAAATCATGTGCCTCATAGTATTCCTTTATATTTCTTACTTAAAAATCCCTCAACTGAAGGATAATTTCTTTCCTAAACTATCAATGCCTTTTGAATGAAAATGCACCAGGGAAGGTTCACACATTATTCTGCTAAGAATTATAACATCCGAGGGTGAGTCTTTTCGTCATTTTCAGACCTTTGATGTTTTGCTAGTACCAAGTTAGTAAGATATATCCAGGGAGGCTGCAAATGTTCATAGAAGGGAAGTAAATCTGTGCTACTGTGGAGCAGTAAGAGACAGACTGGAAAGAAAAGAGTTAGTTTTTAGAAGAAATAGGAGCCACATTTGCCATATCTCACTAGGATTTGTTCTAAAGGTAAGGTTGTGCTATGTTGGGGCCAAGGATTTTCCCATTTGCCTTTGGAAGGTTCACTGAAAAATCAACTCACAATAAGGCAAATTAATAAGAGAAAATGCTTTACAAATGTATTATCACCAATGGAGGGGTGGTATAGATGTTTATGTACTCCATTTCTCCTTCTTCTTTTTATTTTATTTTTTCTCTCTAGACAGAATCTCCCTCTGTTGCCTCGGTTAGAGTACAATGGCATCATTATAGCTCACTGCAACCTGAAACTCCTGGGCTCAAACCATCCTCCTGACTCAGCCTCACAAGTAGCTGAAACTACAGGTATGTACTACCACACCTGGTTTATTTTTCTAGTTTTGTAGAGACAGGGGTCTTGCTCTTGCTCAGGCTGGTCTCAAACTCCAGGCCTCAAGCAATCCTTCCCCCTTGGCCTCCCACAGAGCTAGGGTTACGAGAGTGAGTCACCACACCAGCCTATATATACCCTACTTATTAGGAGAAAGGAAAATAGGCAAGCGTGGTTGATTTTAGGAGGACAGTAGACAATTTTTAGGGGCATTCAATGGATTTGAAAAGCATACAGTTGTCTGGGGTAGAGTCTGTTGAACATATAGAGTGGACAATGGTTTGTGACAAAAGTCTGTTCAGATTTGTTGACAGAGTTTAATCTTTCTTTCTGAGATATGGCTTTGGTTAATACAAACTCAGGGAAGGAACCGGAGGTCATTGTTTTCTTCTTTTGGTAGGTCCAGGTTCAGGCAAATAAGGGAAGGTCACAGAACAGCTTTATCCTACACTTTGGAAGAGCCAGTAGTGATGGGGGAGGTCGGAGAGAACTTAAGCCTTTAAGTTCAGCTTGTACAAAGCCCCTTATTCTGGGTTATTATTTTCTGATCCCCAACAGGCACATGTTGTGTTGTAAACCTAGTCATTGCATTTTACAAACCTAAACCCTTCCACTTACTTTAATTACAATTAAAATGTAATTTAATTGAAATTACTGATATTGAAATTAATTGGACTTTCAGCAGGCTATGAGTGAGGTCAGCGTCCCTTGTACAGGTCAGATTCTGGGGTTGCACACAGGGGGAGTAATGTTGGTTAATGACAGAAATTCTGGGACAAATATCCATAGTCACACTGGGGGCCCAGGAGTTCCATACCATATGAATAGAATAAGGTGATACTCCAAGGAAACAAAGGTACAAACTACTAAAAATAGACCACACTTTCTATTTCTTCCCTTATTATTAATGATAATTCATATTACATTTGATATTGTCAATAAATTATATATCAGTAGTTAGCATTTATTAAACACCCCCTTTGTGTGAGGTCTGGTGGCAATACCTTTCAAGCAGTGTCCTATTTAATCTTCCCCAATCAGATGCAAATCAATTGACCTAGAATCATGCATACAGTTAACATAAAACAGAAGCAGAATTGCAAAGTAGGAGAGTTACAGCCTAATTTAGAGCTCTTAATCACTGTGTAACATCATTTTCAGAAAGAGATGAAAAAAAAGACAATTGAGGTCCTCATTTTTCCTCAACCTCCCTGCACCTTTGTGTTGGTCCCTTACTCCATCATAGCCACATGAATCAAGGAGGCTACATCAAGCAAATTCAACTGTTCTTCAAGTTCAAACATTTTATGATTCTCTTCACGTTGGGGTCTCTTAGTGGAGGTAATGCAGTGGGCATTATCCCAGAGGTAACTTTATCCCTTACTTCATGAGAGGCACATGTGGCAAATGAGAAGAATGGGCCATTTGCTCTCCTGCCCGTGTGGAGCTCAGTGTTCATGATCTGTGGGCCTCGCAGAGCCTGCTGTATTTGCAGAGTCCCCTTGGCTGTGAACCACAAGGCATGCCATTGCCATATAAGGATAGCACACTGGGCTGCAGGAGTTAAATAGGATTAGCAATGCCTGTAATGTCAGTGTCTTGATCCTCAGCACTCTGCTTTGAAGCTGAAGGGCAGGGCACTAGCATATTTACGCATCTTAATTTGGTAATAATAGCATGCCTTTCTGATGACAAGGCATACTGGGAGTACCCAAGTTTATACTGTGCATACTGTTGATATTTGATATGCTATTAATGTTAAACCATGGCTTGTCCATTTGTCTGAATTTTGTCACTTAAACCCCAAATGCTTGTCATAGATAGACTTGGAAGGCGATGAAAAATAATTATGAACTGGAGCTTTTACTTTCCCAGCTCCACAGTCCTACTTTTGTTGTCCTTTTAGAGATTTTCAGATGGTTTTATTTATCTTCGCTTACCATAGCTGTCAAGTTAAAATGAATATTAATTCAAGGTTGCTTTGTTTTAAAGTTTTTTATAGTCATAGGCAAATATCACTGCATGACTTTCTAGACCCATAGAATATTAGCACTCAAAGCAATCTTAGAGACGATTTAGCCTAATTCTTTCATCAGGACAATTCTCCTAACCCTTATAAAAATTTTTTGAATTTGAGCATAAGAATTGGATTTAAGTTTTTGCCTTGTCACTTAGTGTAGCTATGCAACCATCAGCAACTCATTGGACCTCTCTTAAGGCTAAGGTAAAACAGTAACACATTCCTTCCACATCTGAGTGACCCGTACAAAGTAGTAAGGTAATATGTATAAACATGCTCAGCTCCAGACCTTTGCCTGAGTATTAGCTCAATAATTGTGTTTTCTTCCTTCTAATGCTATAATAACATTCTTTGTTTTGATTTTAGTTAAATTTTGAAGTAATGTATAACATGAGATATCTAAAGAAGGTTATAAGATATATTATCTTTTCTAATAGCACTTTCTTCTTTTTTGTTTATGTATTTGTTTATTTATTGAAGACAGAGTCTTACTGTGTTGCCCTTGGTAGAGTGCCATGGCATCATAGCTCACAGCAACCTCCAACTCTTGGGCTGAGGCAAGCCTCTTGCCTCAGCCTCCTGAGTAGCTGGGACTGCAAGTGCATACCACAATGCCCAGCTATTTTTAGAGGAGTCTTGCTCTTGCTCAGGCTGGTTTCGAACCATGAGCTCAGGTGATCCACCCGCCTCGAGCTCCCAGAGTCCTGGGATTATAGGTGTGAGCCACCGCACCTGGCCTTAGCACTGTCTTCTTTCCTTTATTCTGAGACTGTAAGATTAGTAATGAGACCAGATATAGGAGTCTGGATGGAAAAGGAAACTTTAGGAGAGAGCGAGAGGAAAAAAAAAAGAGGATCTACTTTAGTTTAAATCCCAGATAGTAGGTACAGCTGTAGTGAAGTGAAGGAAAGAGAATGAGTTTCTAAAAAATTCCTGGGATGGAGATAGAAGTGAGTTTACATATATAGACTTGAAGTATAATTCAATAATAGTTTGAAATTAAAGATTTAAGATATACACCATAATGATGAAAAATAAAATGCTTTAATATGAATATTGTAAGCCCAGTCAACATTTTTCATATTCTAAAAGTCATGGAAGATGCAGGGTGAAAGCCTGAACTAAAACTAAAAATAGACTCACCAAGCACATTGTCTGGAATTATGTGGAGGAGGTAAAAGGCAAATTTCTTTCCTTATATAAATTTTTGGAAACATTGCTTAACAATTTTTGAAGCATTAATAAATGTGTCTGTTTATGGCAGTTTTGATTCATTCACTTATGCATGTATGCCTTCTTTTATTTAACAAATATTTATGAAACACCTATTGGACACTCTTTTATGTGCAGGGGGGTTAGTTGTAAATATAAACAGAAAATAACTCTGGTCCTCACAGTGTTAAAAACTTAATAGGGCAAAATGACAATAATTATACACATACACCCCCCACCCCCCCTCCACATATTCACATAATTATGATGATATGTGAGAAGGACCAGCCAGAAAGAGAAGCTTAGAGCAGAGGAGTAGAAATAGTTAACCTACAATGAAGGAAAGGGCTTCAGGTTAAGTAGTGGGACTAGGGAAATCCAGATTGTGCTTTGCAGTTTTCAGGGAAAGAAAGACCAGTGTGGCTGCAGCAGAGCTGAGAGGGGAGATAAGTTTAGGAGATGGGTCAACAAGACAATAGGAACCATAGCAAGCAGTCTTTGTACAGTATTTCAAGAATTTTGGCTTTGACTCAGATTAAGGCAATTAATTTACAGTATTTTCAAGAAAGGCAGCAAGGAAAATTAATTCAATTTGCTGTCCCAGAGAGCCTTCAGATCTTTACTATCCATCTTCCTCCCTTGTCTCCTTGTCTGATCCAACCCCCTACCCAGGTTGAGTTTCCCTTCTCTATCCTCGCTCATGTTGTCTTAGTTCACGGCAGGCTCTTACCATCTGCCATCCAGACGTATGCACTAACCCCTTCTTTTCTCTGCCTTTGTCTCTCGGTTATCTCATATCCATCCTTCTCACTGTCAACTGATATCACTTAAAAACTCTAATCTGTGTTTCACTGGTGAAATATTCTTTGAAGTTTATACCTTTTCTAAAGTCTGGCTCCTTACAAGATTCTCTACCAGGTAGTCTTGATGCGCATTGCATGTCTAGCCTCACCTCTGCCCGTCCTTTCCATTCTCATCTCCCCCGTATACATTCTGACTTCCACACCTTGGGGGCTTGTACGTGGTATGTTCCTTTTGCCTAGAACATTTTCATGTTTTAAGCCTGTCATCAGACTCTTATGTGACCCTGAGATACAGTAACAATTCACCTTCTCTGAGAAGCAGTTTCTGACCTTTTCAAGTAGCACCAATATATTCTTTAGCGTATTCATAAAATTTTTCTTTCTCTGTCACGCTGTGTCTTCCCCTTTAATTAGATTTTATATGTACTTCTTTCTGCCAGATTCTAAACTCCTGAAGCATAAAGACTAGGGCTATGTCTAGTGCTTAGGGAATGCTCAGTGATTTTTAAAAGTACAAATGAATAAATCACTATATGAATGAGTATATCTGAGTACTTCATATGTTAAACATAATTAATATAAGCAAAAACTGTCAGTTATCAGATCCATTTTTTCACTTCTCTTTCAATAAAGATTTGGGAAATCTATTTCTTTTATTTAATCAAATATTTTGGCCTTAAAATTTTTTCTTTGATAAATTAAGAGAGTTAAACGGGATGACCTTTTAAGACTCTTGAAGCTCTGAGAAATTATTCATTCATTCAAGCATACTTAAGTGCCTATTACATGTAAAGTATATCACTTCACCAAAATGCAAATCATCTTTTGTGTGTGTGTTTTATGTTTCTATTTAGTCAAATACTATGATGTGCTTATAAATAAATGTATGGCATTTCTTTCCAGTCTGCCATAAGCTTACAGGATTAGTCAATGTTCAGGTGCAATCTAAATACGCAGCATTAAAGGAATTCAAGGCAGAAAATGGACACTAGATATTTAAAATAGCATTTGACACTGACTGACATCTTAATACCACTACAGACATGGAAAAACCCATGTCATCCTTTCTACATAAAATAAAGGGATTAGGAAGACTATCTTGTTACTATACACTCTGGAACATAGCCACAGAATTGCTATAACAACATTTCAGCATTCTAAAACAAAGTCTTTACATTTAACAAATGAGAAAATGTACTAATATCTAGACTACTTCACTTTGAAATATTATCATAGGCTGAAAGCAAGGAGTGAAATTTATAATAGGTTGGCAAACCTAAAAATAATCTTTTGTAATCTGTCAATATTTTTCTAAAAGTAGAATTTTTAAAAAATAGCATCATGACCTTGAAGACTGCTATTAGCATAAGGCAAGGGAGAATAAACTGAAAATTTATTTTCTAAGAATGAATAAAGTTTAAGATAATTTTCTAATTATAAAGATACAGATTATTTTTTTTTTCCCTTCCTTAACTCTTTTTATGCTCCTCCCTTGAACTTTCCTAAAGAGAAACATATTATTATGTAATGGTTAACAAAGACTATTTGGACCCTACTTAGACTTTTATGAATCTACTCTCATATTATTTTCTTAAATTTCAGATTAACATAGGGGCACCTATGATTAGGTTGCATTGTTTGCTTTTGGAGGGTTAAAGTTGGAATTGTAGGTATGCCCTTCACCTTGGAAATGTGCAATATACCTATGTGAAGTATCCATTTGGGTGGGAATTTACCCATCCCCTTTCCCCCTCATTTCAATGTCATTGAATTTTTTCCTCTCATATGAGCATGTAGGTGTTAATCAACTAGTTTCCAATTTAGTACTGTGTACATACAGTGTTTGTTTTTCCATCCTTATGATACTTCACTTAGGAGAATGGTCTTCAATTCCATTCAGGTTCTTACAAAAGTTACAAAATCTCCATCTTTTTATGGCTGAATAATATTCATAAATGTCAATGATATTCCATATACCACAATTTATTTATTCATTCAAATATTGAAGGGCACTTGGGTTGTTTCCACATCTTTGCAATTGTGAGTTGTGCTGTGATAAACATTTGGGTCATTTGGGTGGGATGTCTTTATGATAAAATGTCTTTTTTCTTTGAGGGTAAATATCTAGTAGAGAAGAAACTTTTCTTATGATGATAGAAAAATGGTCAACAAACACATAAAAAAATGCATTATTCCTAATCATCAAAGAAATACAAGTCAAAACCATGTTGAGCTAGCACTTAACTCCAGTGAGAATGGCCCACATCATAAGGTCCCTAAGCAACAGATGTTGGCATGGATGCAGAGAGAAAGGAACACTCACACTGTTGGTGGAACTGAAAACTAGTACAAACTCTGGGAAAAGTGGCATGGAGATGACTTCATGTTATGTGTGACTTTGACGTTTATCTCAGAAATGATCCTTGGAATATTGGCTGTGGAGAATTTGCCATCAGGAGAGGTTCTATGAATAAAACCATGTAGGATTTTCTATGGCAGAAAGGAACCAACTGAGAAAAATAGGCAATTTTTTTTTTTTTTTTTGGTTTATGGTTTTATAATCTTTATTCTTTTTTAAAAAAAATTATTTATTTTTATTGTTAAATCATAGCTGTGTACATTAGTGCAATCAAGGGGTACAATGTGCTGCTTTCATATACAATCTGAAGTATTCTCATCAAACTGTTCAGCGTAGCCTTCACGGCATTTTCTTAGTTACTGTATG
>CAUYPK010114442.1:0-40558 GCA_963574355.1 Loris lydekkerianus | reverse complement strand
GTCCGTCGCTCGTGGTTTGCGAGGCTCGCCGCCGGGCCGCGCCGCGGGGGCCCGGCCCCCCGCCGGGCCCCCCCCCCCCCCCCCCCCCCCCCCCCCCCCCCGACAGTGAGGGCTGGAAGGGGCAGTCTTGAGGGAGGCCTGAGACCTAAGGCTTTCCTCCTGGTCAAACCCTAAAACTCATGAAGTTCTACTGCCCTCTTGTGGCACTCTGAGATGCTCACAAGAGCTCCATTTGCTCAGATTACAGAAATAAAATCCACATATCCCATTAGCCCACACAAAGATGTTTACCTGTAAAAAGATTAGAAAAAGAAATAATCTCATTTTTTTATTCAAAAGGATCACATGTTTCACATCAATTAGGTTTAGAAAAGACCTCAGGTCTTAAAACTCAGAGTGCCATGACATTTATTTTGCCACCTGTGACAGCTTCACGTCAAAAAAGCCTCAAAATAAAAAAATTTACCTTCAAAACCACGGGAACATTCTCACATAAATTAGGATATTTTACAAATAATAAAGTTCTTTCTTCAATACTCAATCTTTTCAATTTCATCCATGTCTTCAGGGTCAAGTTGCTTAATACTGTTGTCTAAAAGAACAAAAGAGAATAGAACCAGTCTTACCCTCAGGACTGAATGTAGCTTCATTCCATCCAACTCTGAATTTGTGAAGACACTGCATGGAAAGCCTTGATGTAGGAACACATGGAAAAGAATGCCACCAAAATAACCAACCAATACTCACTAAAGCAGTGCCAAGTGTACCAGACCAAAGAAAGTACATATCTGGTGTGGAAAAGGGACCAAGGAGAAGTGAGGAGGACTGGAAAAGAGGGGCCCCCACTGCGGCCACCTCCTGAGACCAGGTCCTTGGCACTCAGCTCAGCACAGTCATAGCGGCCTCAGTGCTTCCTTCTCCCTCTGCCCTCCCCAGGTGGCCTGACACAGGGGCACTTAACTTGCTTCCCTGAAGGGTAGGTGGATGTGCTGTATCAGTCAGAAAACTTCTAAAACTTACATTCCAAATGTGTGCCTATGGGGACTTCCCTGCTTCCCACAAAGGTCGAGGAGTACCATCCCAGAAGGTGGAGATTTTCCTTTTCCCTTGCTCCCCAGCCACATCCATGGGCTTTGAGGCATGGGGTAATCTGAGAAGCTGATACCCTAGTCATCGGGCCCTTTGTGTCTCCATCAGCATGATCTGCCAGTCTAGAGTTGCAGCTGGCCAGCATCAGAGCTCACCTCGTTTAGAGGGGGGCTGGAGGAAGGGCCATAGACCTCTGAATTCAGGAATGTCCTCTCTGGGAGGGTGGAGAAGAGGGTAAATAAAAGGATTAATAAAAGAGGAAGCTAGGGACAGAAGATAATCTTAAAGGACTCTGTTACTTTGCTTAGGTATTTCTTTATAGGATGCGAGAGTTGGCTCTAGTTTCTAGAATGAGCTATAATATAAACATGAGCTCATAATAAATCTACATGACTTTTAAATTTTCTTTCAACTTTCATGTAAGAATTACATCATCACCTGTCTCATATTCAACTCTGCCTGTCAGATAGAGACTGTCCACTCCTGGTTTCTGCCTCCACACTCTGACGAGTCCCCACACTCAAACTCCCCACACGCGGGGCTGTCAGCATTAGCCATCTGCAGCTTGTGCCACAAAGGTGGTGCTACTTACTGAAGTGGTCCTGGATCTTCATGAGCAGTGGCAGTTTATCCACTTCAATCATGTTGAAGGCGAGGCCTTTCTTCCCAAAACGCCCTGTCCGCCCTATGCGGTGAAGGTAGGTCTCATAGTCTGGCTCCTGTGCTTGGTTTACTGGGAGATCAAAGTTCACAACAATTGTCACCTGCTTCACATCAATCCCTAGAAGAGGAAAGACACTGTATGATCCTGCATCACAGTTCCTGAGGGAACTCTCATTGACAGAGACAATTTGTAAGTCAACTGAGCTAATGTAACAGAAACAGATTTGTTGCTTGGGCAGTTCGCTTGCATGCTGTGATGTCTGTGATGCTAGAGAGAAGAGTATCAAGAAAGGCTAATTCTACAGAGGTCTAGGGAAGTAGAGAGAGAGAGGTGGGGACCAGCACTCTCCTCTCTAGGAAAGTGAGAGAGAGAGGTGGGGACAGGCACTCTCCTCTCCCACAGGCCCTTTAGCCCATGTCCTCCTCTCCCTCTCACAGCTGCTCCCGCTCTTCTCCATCCCAAGACTACTGCTCTCACCAGGTCTCTTTTATCCCTTCCCTGTGTCCATGATTACAATAACATCCAGACTGGTTTTCCTCTCTCTTCTGCTACTCCTCATATCTCTCCCACAATGGTCACCACACCCATGTCCAAGATACTTATGTTCAGAACCCATTGCAGGATAAAGTACAAGCAATTCAGAACCCCGAGTCACATGAAGTCTCATCTCTTTCTTGTCTGACTTACAAATTCCCAAACTGTAAATGTTCATCCAACAGAACTGTCACTCTTCCTTAAAGCCTTTCCAGGCTAATGCTGCCTAGGAAGACCTCTGTGAGCCTTCAGTGCCTTCCCCACTCGGCACAAACAAGATGAGATGAGGAACCTTGCCCTCTTTGTGCTGGGCCTTGAATCTGAGGCTAAGGGTATGGAATCATGCTGCCCTATATAGTTAGTCCCTCAATCACACTAACGACATTTCAGGTGTTTCAAGAGCTATACATGACTGGTGGCTGTCTATTGCACAGCACAGAGCAGGACATTCCCATCATTGCAGTACACTCTATCAGACCATGCCAGTCTAGCTAGGCAAGAGTCTAGGTGGCGAGCTCCTGAGGGCAAGGGCCACAACCTTTTTCAGGACACCCTTCCTGCGTGTAGCACTTAGCACTCACTCCTCTCAGTTCTACTTGTTGAACTAAGAATGAACCAGGAAACATTTTTTGAGTATAAAGTCAAAGCAAGGATATAGAGGAGGGATGAAGAAAGTTGGAAGGCCCTTGCCTTGAAAAAATAAAGGTCCCCTCCTGCCTCATAGAGCTTAGAGATGTTCAACATCATTAGTTATTAGGGAAATACAAATTAAAACCACAGTGAGATAGTGTTGCATATCTATTGGAACAACAGTTAAAGTTAGGAAGAGTGACAATACCCATTGCAGGCCAGAATGCTGAGCAACTGGACTTTTCCTGCATTGCTGGTGGGAGTACAAAATGATGCAGCCGCTGCAGGAGAGTTTTGCAGTTTCTTGTAACACTGAACATGTAATATGACCCAACAATTCCACTCTTAGGTATTTACCCAAGAAAAATAAAATCATATGTCTGCATAAAGGCCTACACATGAATTTTTATTAGAGCTTTATTTAGAACAGTCCCTAACTGGAAACACTACAAACGTCCATCAACTGGTAAATGAACTATTGATGGAATAAAAAGGAACAAACTATTAACACATACAGCACTGGTGAAACCCAAAGCACTGCTGGGTGGAGGGAGTCAGACACAGGCTCTGCTGTTTCAGTCATGTGGCACAAAGACAGACAGACAAATCTCATTAATAGGTGCCAGAGGCCACAGGATGGGGAGCCTTTCTGCAAAAGATAATGCGGAAGCAGGCGAGATGGAGAGGTGCTGTGTTTTGGACAGTGATGGTTACAAGACTATGTTTGTCAGATGTCACCGAACTGTATACTTCAAAAGAGTGAATTTGGTTATATGTGAAGTACACCTAAACACCTGCCTTTACACACACACACCTCGGGCGCAAACATTGGTCGTGATAAGAACCTTCTCTTTTCCATCTCGAAACCTCTGAATGATGGAAGCTCGCTGCTCTACGGTCAGCTCTCCACTTAACAAGGACACCTGGTGGCCATCCTGCATCATCTCCACGGTCAGCCACTTGGCATTTCGACGAGTCTGCATGAAAAAGCAAAACCCACCCACAGCACACCAGGTTAAAGCACCTGCCTGCTATATTTAGGAAGGTCATCCGTGCAGGGTGACTGTAGGAGGGAGAAGGCTGCAGGAGAACTTTGTTCACCTCAGTCTCATAGGTGAGACTGTGGAATGGAATTTTGTGTCTGCCTGTGCTTCTACAGGTCACATCCTCTCAACTAGTCAGAGCTGTGGCTTTCTCACCCATAACATGGGGATAAATATGCCTCACCACCTCCCATGGTGCTTCAACAACAAAGGACACAATGCAAAAATAACAGTGACAGACACTCCAGGGTGACTCCTATGTGCCAGGCATCTGGCTGAGATATTTATGTACACCACGGTCATGTGTTTTCACAATAATTTAATGAAGTAGCTATCCAATTTCATTAAAACATTTAAAAAACAGACACTCCCCCAAAGCTTAAAAATATTAAGCAACTTGTCCAAGGTTACACGGCTTGCTTGTGGTAGAGCTGTGCTGTCCTTTAACAGCACAGTGGGGATGGAGGTGAGTGAGATGGATGAGACTCTGATCTCATGAAGCTCAAAGTGTTTATATGGTGATGAGAAATTATGTGACAAAAAATGTCAGATAGCATAAAATAAATATGAAAATTAAAATAGAGTGCTATTAATACTGAGTAACATCTTTATTTATTTATTTATTTAGCAGTTTTTGGCTGGGGCTGGGTTTGAACCTGCCACCTCTGGTATATGGGGCCGGTGCCCTACTCCTTTGAGCCACAGGTGCCGCCCCTGAGTAACATCTGTAATCTGTAAAATTAACCTGATAAATCTGTAATCTGTAAAAACTACAACAAACATACAAGTCTAAGTGGGGAAGTGTTACAAGTAGTCTCTCCAAAAAGAGAAGGCCCACTGTTTAATACCATATTGAAGATCCTATTACACTAAGTCTTTCTAACTTTGTCCATAAAATATGGATACTTTCTGTTCTGAGTTGCTCTGAAAATTAAACCAGACAACACACTAAGTGCTGGTCATGGTGCCTGACCCTAAGGCACCTGCTGATGTTACTACCCCTAACTCCACCTTGAGGGAAAACACAGGCAGAGTGTACCTGGCAGAAGATGATGGCCTGCCCAATGGTGATGCCGCCGTAGATGTTGCACAGAGCTTGGTATTTGTCTTTCCTGCTCTCACACAACACATAATACTGACGGATATTGTTCAGGGTCAGCTCTTCTTTGCGTAACTTGATGACATTAGGATCAGGGATGATTCGCTCAGCAAACTGCCACACAGAGTCCTCAAAGGTTGCTGAGAAGAGGAGCATCTGGCATTCAGAGGATAGCGCTCTGCGGGAGAGGCAGGAGGCTGTCACTAGTTGCTATCACATCATTTTCCTTTAAGTACTTTACACCACTGCCATCAGGCTCCATGCGCACTGCTATGCCTCCATGGGAAGAGCCAAGTGTCCCGCCCCTCCTTGCCACCAAGAATGCAGAAACATACATAAATGGAATGTGGAGCTCATTTAGGACATATTCTGGAGAGTTTGAGGTATCTTTTGCCAATTTCCTCCTTAGGAGAGATAGACTCACGCAGCCGGAGGGTAGTCCAGCTGCTTTTCATGGTACAACCCCACACCAAGGTAAATGGAAACAGAGGCTAGTCATTTGATGGTAAGTGTTATGTTCTAAGGGAAGAACAACAGCCACAAGCAAATTTATTTGGAATGGGAAGAACCTGGACATAAATATGAGAGAGCCAAGTGGGAAAGTGTGCTGACTAAACTGTCCATTGAGCCTATAACGAATATAAGCCAAATTTGCATAAAGTGCAAAACCTGGTGACATCAGCATGTGGAAGGACAGAGGTTATAATCCTAGGGAAGAGAGAGGGACCAGTGACAGGAGAGAGGCTATGAGGGAGTCCTGGGGAGTCAGTAAATATTACTATTACTCAGCCTGGCTACTGTAACAGAAGCATGGCCTCCAGTGGCAATTCACGAGTGGGATAATTATTCATGTATTTCTCTGTATACATTTCATATTATCAACAAAACGTTAAATTTTTAAAACAAAATAAGTAAGAGAGACCAGAGAGAAATCAGCTCTTCTGAGAGAAAAGACAGAGCACTTTGGAAAACAAACTTAGTGCTAAAGGGGTGCACAAGACATCACACAGCAGTGATGCCAAGATTATTATTTTAATCTGACAGACTTCTGGTCATCTATGACAGACTGCCCGCATGTGTTACTGTTTCAGCTTCCCATATCCTACTAATATGATCAAAAGAGATAAAAATGATATTGATCTGCAAAAACATGGAGAACAGGAGAGGAGGAACTGTGGACAAGATATTTTAATACATTTGGAAATAGAAAGGGTGGTAAATAAGAGAGGATAAGGCTATGAGATGAGAGCCTCAGAGTGTTGGTGGAAGTACAGCTCACTGTTCCCTCAGAACCAAGAGATCTAGGGTCTGTGAACTCCAGGGTCCAGAGAATTAGGTGGAAAGAACCGAAAATGGGGTGCATATTAGAAGATGCTAGGAAAGTTCTACATTCGTATACTTGGCCCTCTTGGCCACGTGCTGTGTGACAATCCTATATCTGGAGAAAGATGGCACAGGGATTGGTATCCCAAGGATGGGCCATCTCATTCAACACGGAGAAGAAACTATGGGCTATTTTGAAGAACATGATGGATTTTGAAGACTTAGTATTTAAAATGTAAAATACTTCAGCTGGGTCCAGTTGCTCATGCCCTTAATCCGAGCACTCTGGGAGGCAGAGGTGGGAAGATCCCTTGAGCTTAGGAGTTAGAGGCCAGCCTGAGTAAGAGCAAGACCATGTCTCTATTAAAAACAGAAAAATTAGTCGGGCACTGTGGTGAGTGCCTGTGGTTCCAGCTACTCTGGAGGCTGAGATAGGAGGATTGCTTGAGCCTGGGAGTTTGAGGTTGCTGTGAGCTAGGTTGAGGCCACTGCACTTCAGCCTGGGCAACAGAGTAAGACTCTGTCTCAAGGAAAAAAAAAAGTAAAATATCTCATTAATATTTTTATATCATTTGTTGAAATCATATTTAATATAAGGGGTTAAGTAAAATATATAATTTTATCTGCTTTTTAAAAATGTGTCTAACAGAAAATCTAATATTATACATGTGGCTTGCAACATATTTCTATTGGACATTACTGGTTTACTCTTTTTTACACAAAAGGAAGAAAAACTGAACAACCAAAATATATACTCTATATAATTATCACTTAGTAGTCTCTAGAGTAGAAACTGAAAGTCTTGATGTCTATCATATTAAAAGAAAAGAAAAGGAACTTTCTCAGAAAGCTCTTTTTGACTACTCCATCTTTCCTGGAGTTCTGACTTTTTAAATTGCTATTATATATAAACAGAGTAATTTATTGGTAAGAGATGACAAGAAGGAAATCTCCTTAATCTCTGTCCAAAATTATTTTCAGTAGGAAGACCAGTGAAACATATGCGTAAGGAGTGGCTGGATCCCTCTGCTTTACGCAGCTAAGCAGGTAGAAGCAGAAGACTAGCGGTTTACTCTATGCAGAAATCCCAGACTTGGGGATATCAGCCTCAAAACAAGGTGGGAGCAAAGCAAATAGTTGAGGAGACAGTATTCAAGTGAAATACACACCTCTCACCTTGCTCCCAGAATATCAGCAACTGAGGGCCTACCTGCCAGGAAGGCAATCAGAGACCTTCAAGTGACATCATAAAATGACGCTCAGGCTATGGAAAGCTAGTCAAATGTCATCAGATGTGAAGGGGAAAGTCTGCTGTGAAAGATAGAGACTGCAGCAAACATAAAAGGAAACTCAGATAATTCAGAGACAATCTTGAAAAGAGAAAAAAAATTAAAATACCATAGTTAATATCCTCAGAGAGAGAACAGGTGTTAACATCCATAATGAAAGAAAAGGAAGAAACATTAAAAAAAAAGTCAGGGAATACCACCACTATGATGCAGACAAAAAAAGGAAAGCTAAATGACTGTGTCATTTTAATGACAAGTGGAGAGATATAACATGATAGAGCTAAAGGAAAATAACTAAAACTGAGCATAACGGATCATATAAAGGGAAGAACTGGGGACTGCGCATGGTAGAGAAAAGGAGTGTGGAAAGCTACACAGAGAAAGCAGCTCACAAGTTCAGGATGAGACAGGCAGTCCTTCTAAATTAAAAGGTTTTTTTCCCCCCTTTGGCCAATGCTCAGTTGAAAATAGTGGATGCTGAATTAGCTCGCCATACCACACAAATGAACATCATTATTGTATCATTCCCTCCATATCTCTGGATGAATAAATGGGGAAATTTTGGTAATAGATATCTCAACTATTTTAGCATACAGCTGATTCTATCAGATCTTACCAATGATCATGCTTTCAACAGAATGTTAAGCAATATATCAAATCACAGCAACACCAACAAAATTACCCCAGCTCTTTGAAACTTTGAAATGGAGTTTCAAAATATCTTCCTGATTTTTATGAAGTCATAATACATGTAAAATGCAGGAAATATAAAACAATATTATTCATATCTTACTGAAATACAAACTGGCCCTTACTCAATTATCTGCCTATGCAGTAGACAGTCCAAATGTAAATTCTGGCAAATTCCATTCGGTCTATAAACTTTTTATCAAAGAAAATGAAAAGATCTTTAAGATAAATATCCTGTATACTTTGTAAACAACACTTCTAAAGAGGGGTATGGTCAGTCTTACCCATGATATTCAGCCATTCATTACCAGAGTTTTTGTTTTTTTTTTTTCAGTTTTCTTAAAACTTACAGAAGCACTCAAAAAAAAATTTTTAACTATATATTACAGAAACGGAAGGAGATAGCTTCCTTAGACATGTGTCTATATTATGACCATCATTGTTGCCGATCATAGAAAAGATTTAAAATGTTGGCCTGCCATAAAATTGTATTTTCAAAACGTGAGACAAAAAGAAAAAGTCCTTCTCCAAACAGAAGGACATACTTTGTGGTAAGAATGGAGCAAATGACTATGATAAAGTAGAAATGACATGCTATTTCTCCAAAACTGATTGATGACCTCTAAAAGGCCATGAGGAATGTAGAAGCAAGGAAAGAAAGGATTGATGTAACTGAGTTGTCTGGTGCTATGGACAGCCTGTGGAAAAACTAATGACTTTTTTTTTTTTTTAAAGAAATAAAATTGCTGTAGAACTTAAAAATCATCACCAGACAAGAGCACCCAGTTGAACAGAACCTTCTGATTTGTTCACTGAGTCTGTGACTTACTTGGAATCCACCTTTAATTTTATAAGTTTAAATCACACATGAGCTGTAATTATTTTCCTTGAGAGAAAGAAGTTTAGCTTACAATGTCTAGTATACTTCAGAGAATTTAGAAGTACTAGATGCTTTAGACATAGTCTCTATGATGAATTTATAGATGCAAGAGATCTCAATGACAAACCAAACAAGCCTGTAGATCAGTGGATCTAAAAGATCTTAAATATTCTTACCACACACAAAAAAGGTTACTATGTGACATAGTAAGTATTTTAATTAGCCTGATTATGGTTATCATTTCACAATATATACAATACCAAAACACCATGTTGTACACCTTGAATATGTATGATTTTTATTTGTCAATTATGCCTCAATAAAACTGAAAAAAAACCCCATAGGTTTAAATAGCAAAAATAATTAAATAGAAAATAAATAAAAACTGTTGCTAGAAATTCAAATACTAAGTATTACATGCTTAAAACACTTTTGTTAAGAGGACATTTGGCTTGATGTTGTCACACTGAACTGATATCAGTCAGTGTGGGCTTGATAAGAACAGAGCTAAAAGCTGAAATGAATTTTACACTTGACTGTATGGAGATCTGCTACCATGTAGAGAAAGCTATAAGAAATTCAGAGAAGTATTATTAGAAAAGGACAGAGAACAAATAAAAATATCCTACTGTACTATGAACAGAAGGAAACACTTTTTTTTTGTTGTTTGTTTTTTTCCAGCAGTCTCCTCTCCCTCTGCTGCTCAGGCTGCAGTGCTGTGGCATCAGCCTCAAACTCCTGGGCTCAAGTGATCATCCTGCCTCAGCCTCTGGAGTAGCTGAGACTACAGGCACTGGCCATGACACTCGGCTAATTTTATCTATTTTTAGTAGAGACGGGGTCTTGCTCTTGCTGGTCATGAACTCCTAAGTTTAAGCAATTCCCTCCACTCTCAGCCTTCCACAGTGCTAGGATTACAGGCCTGAGTCACCATGCTTGGTCAAAAACATTTATGTAACAGAAAATTACAGAATATATAATTCATATTTTTATCTTAAAGTAATAACACATACATATGACAATTATTTCTATTCCATATCATTGTATTTTTTTGCCTGCTATTGACTGTATCCCAGATTGGCTTGATAAAAAGTTGGTCACTCTAGGAAAAGGGCAAATTTAGCAAATTTTCTCAGAACTGGTAGGCACAAGTTTTGAGAATAAAAGTGCACAATATGTATCTAGCACAATGAATGAAGAAAAAGATCTCTGTAAAGAAAGAAGACCTCTACAGGCGATTGCACTAATGTACACAGCTATGATTAAACAATAAAAAAAAAAAAAAAGAAAAGAAAGAAGACCTCATAAGCTTTCAGAGAAAAAAGAAAAGTAGATCACAAAAGCCTGGAGATCAGATGACACTAAACTTTTCAGCTATAACACTGGAAGCTGACAATATTGATTACATAGTAATTTTTAAAAACTTTTGTTTTCAACATTTCTTAAAATTTAGAGAGAATAATTTTCAACATAGGATTCCTATGTAGGCAAACTACAAAACAAAAAATCAAATTTACAGGTACAGTAAAAACATTTACCAATATGTAGAGGCTGAAAAATGAATCTTCTATATATCATTTTGAAGAAATTAGAAAATATGCTCCAATATACCGAGGAAATAACCCAAGGAAAAGCACCCAGGAAACAGAAGATTTAAAACTATACATAATATCTGAACAAAGAGAAAGCCCATGATGACAGCAGTATAGCAGGTCTAGAAGCAATGAGATTGAAGTTGGAGAGAGGGAGCTTGGGACCTTGCCAGGAAAATAAAAATCAAAGGATGTGTAATATGTATTTGACTATTTGGAGAAAGCAGTGACATCTGACACATGATGGAACAGCTCGGGAAAAATTAAAGACACCTATACAATGATACTAACTAAATGAAAAAAGGCAATTATTAATTCCAAGAGAAAAATGTGTACAATAAAACATATAGTCTGCCCCTCATATCTATGGATTCTGTATCTGTGGATTCCATATCTATCAGTTAAACCAACCACAGATTGAAAACATTTGGGGAAAAATTGTACCTGTACTGAACATGTACAGTTTTGTCATTATGCCCTAAAAAATAAATACTATCTACATATCATTTATATAGTATTAGGCATTATAAATAATCCAGAGATGATTTAAAATATACAGGAGGATGTGCATAGGCTATATGCAAATACTACAACATTTTATATAAGAGACTGGCACAATGGATAATTTTGATATCACAGAGGCCCTGGGACCTCCACAGATATCAAGGGACGACTGTAGTTACATTAATACACTGCCTGGCTCAGCAGTGAGCAATGTTTATGCTGTCATATGATATCACTGCTAACTGTTAATGTAACCAAACTCATGATGTAATTACAGAGAGGACAGAAAAGAGAGAAAGAACTAAATTCCTATTCCTATCATGGGAAATAGGGAATAGCAGTATTGAGAATATTATTTAGAAGTATAAAGGTTAATAGCAGAAAAGAGAGGTTTCTTGAGTGTGGATCAGGGGGTGACTGGTTTTCACTTTAAGTCTTTCAACAATATTTGAGTTCAACACTGAGTATATAACAGTACTTTATTTAGAAATAAGGGATACAGATTCCTAATACCCACTCTCAGAAATTCTGATTCGGTTAAGACTGAGATTGGGCCTGGTAATCTGTAGATTTAAGCCCCTGAAATGATGCTGATAGAAGAGGCCAAGGAAAACTCTTAAGTTTCACCTACAATTTAATAGGCAAAGTCAAGACTAGATCACCAGTCTCTTGATCCCAGGCTATTGTGTTTCCTAGTCTACTCCAATTATCCATTGTATTCTTAATAAACTCATCAGGTTTAAATAGACCCTCTTCAGAATTCTGCTTAAAATGTAACACATTACTGGCTAATGTGCAGATCCACCATGCGGACTCCTCCTGTAAGTCTATGTTGAGAGGTAAGGTGCTTGGAAAAGTTACAAACTGAAGAAGCTGGAAAACTGTTAGCAGTGTAAAGGCCCCTTGAGCTGCTGAAAATAATGAAAACTCTGATTTGTTTTAGAGGTGATGGTGGTGAAGAATTAAGCAATAAAGATAATTAGGAGCAGCAGACAAATGAAGTTCCTTGTCTGCACAGAAGACTGAGAAAGAAAGGATAAATTTGAAGATTACCTTTGAATACGAATGCTCTGATCTGAGAATCCTTGGGTGTCAATCATCACATCTGCTTCATCCAGGACAAACACACGAATCTTAGTCAAATCAATTAATTTTCGTTTGAAACACCAATCTAGGACAGTCCCAGGAGTGCCAATTATAATCTGTTTGGTGATGTCAGTGCCTCTAGGAACTAAAGAGAAAAGGATTTTAAGTGCTCCTTCGGGTGCAAAAGCCTCCACCAGGCCACAATTCAGGGCAAAGCAATATAGAACTTGTAAGCAAAAGTATAGGTTGATTTTCCTATATGCAAACTGCAGGTCATTTTGTCTTTTGATTTTGCAAGATTTTCAGGATAAATTTTGAGTTTCTAGGTTTATGCTGGAAACTGCATATATGATTCTGCCTCATGGTTATTTAAAAAGTCACAATGCAGCAATTCTGTCTTTCAGAAATACTGGCACACCCGTGAAAAACTATAAACCTTCCCCAAATAGAAAACCACAAAAATGTCCACCAATAGGTTACATTAAATAAATTATGGAATATTGTGCAGCTAGTCAAAAGATTATAAAAGTGTTCCCATTTTTAGAAACACTCAATACATACATGTCCATTTGTTGTGCTAGTATGAGCTAAAAAAAAAAAAAAAGCAAAAAACAAAGGCTTTCCTGTGACATATAACAACTACAGTAAGTTGTCTTTGGGAATAGTTTTTGGAGAGCAAAGAACTTTCACTGTTACCTCTTAACCTTCTGTCTTTTAAAGTTTCTTTTTGCCCTAAGTATGTTAATACTTTAATAAAAAATCCAAAAATAAAAACTGTTCTGTACAAAATAACTCAGTCTTAAAGTAGAGAATGTAAAAAGGCATTTCTCACAGGACGTGGAAATGATGTAGCTAATGTCTGGGTCCTCGCTGTGCGCCAGACATTGTGGGCAATGTTTTATTGTCTCACTGAATACTAATAACAGCCCTGTGATATAGGTGCTATTATTTCCCTCATTTTAGAAATGAAAAAGTAGAGGAGTTATATAACATGCTTGTTAGTGGTGAAACTGGGATTTACAAAATCAGCCAGGACTGGCTCACTGGTACATACTTCGATTCCCTCGAATGGCATACATCACTTGAACGTCCACACAGAACTTTCCCATCCGCTCAACCACGCGGCCAGTTTGCAGAGCCAACTCATAAGTAGGCGCCAGGCAGAGACACTATCAGAGAGTAGAGGGGAGGAGGAAGGTTCATACAAGCCATCTTTCAAATCTGAACTGCAATAAAAACTTACACAGAGAGAGGCACAGAAATGAAATGGAAGGTTTTGGTTGAATAAAACATTTAAAACTAAGCACAACTTAATAGTTGATAGATTTGAGGTGAATGCTGAGTATGAGGAGGGAGGGGCTTAGGGATGGAGACATAGCTAGTTTTTGTATATTATGTCTAAAGGGCATTTAGAAACACAATTTACTGGTCGTCCACAGAGCAGGATAGAGGGAGGCTGGGAATAATTAATACTAAGAGAGGAAATGCAAGACAAATTACAGCTTTAGGGTGATCTCTCTTGCCTGATATTCAAAGTCGGCCTATTTCCAAAACTCTCTGTTTGATTCAAGGCATCTATATTAACTCTATATTTATATCTACATGATCCTGCCAGGATAAAAATTCCCTCAAACTCTTTCATTTGTTAGTCCATATTCGCTATCAATGGTGGTTGTTGATGAATAAAAATATTGATGGAACAAACTGGTGAGACCTAATACATTTACATCCTTCAGGTGGGGATCTGTGATGGCAAAGGGAACAAGCCAACTCTACATACATTCAGCACATACTCAAGCACAGCTTACCCTGAAGAATTTTATCAATAATGCCAAACCCCAAATACAAATTGCACCAAACTTGTCCAAAATGCACAAGATTTCCTGGGCCTGGCTTGAGTCCCCAACATTTGTAGCTTCTCTGGCTGATCAGAGTATAACTTTGCTGAGGAAGCCTTAGTATTCTCCACTTCATTTGGTACATATGGATACTCAGCTTGTCAAATAAGTCAAGAGAGATGACCTGACACCTTCCATGAGTAGAAATGAGAGCAGGAGATGCTGAGCATGGTGCAGGCCAGTCTCTGCTCACCCCCCAAGTGTGTGACCTCAGGAGAGACACTTCCCTCTCCACACATTAACTTCTTTCCTTTGCTAAATCAGGGAGGCAACTGCAGGATCTTCTGTTCCCACAGTTATCATTATTGCATGCTTATTTTGTGCCAAACACAGTGTTAAAATTTACATTGTTTCATTAAATCCACATGATGACGCTATGAGGCATTCATTCATTTCTTCATTTGTTCAATGAGTGGTTTCTATAAGCCAGGCACTGTGCTAGACTTTAGGATTCAAAGGTGAGTAGATCGACTATGATCCAGGCCTTTATAGATGTTACCTTATGGACAAGCGTAAACAGACTCAGAGATTTATTAACTTGCCTAACACACTCAGCTAGTAAGCAGAGAGGCTGACATTACAACCAGTTAGACAATAAAGCCTGTGCTCTCTATCCCTGTCCTGTACTGCTATCTAATGCTCTATGATTTTACAAAAGAGCGTCTATTCTAAATATTGTATCACAGTAGTAATCATATCACTATTACTAAAATAGCCTTGGCACTGCAAGCCTTCTCACTTCTCCCTTAGGTTTTCCTTACCTGTGGGAACAATTCCAAGACATTCACTCTGCTTAACATTGCCAAGACAAAGGCAGCTGTTTTTCCTGTTCCAGACTGGCTCTGTGCTATGAGGTTCTGGGGTCTGTAGAAAAGAGGAGACCACTGGGCATAAAATGAACACAAGAGCCTGAGCATAAACTGAAAATAAGGGACTAAAAATGACCAAGTTAGAATACCACTACCCTGGAAACTCACGGATGTGCCAGCATCATAGGGAGCGCCATCTCTTGGATTTTGGATGGCCTATTAAATCCCATTGCATAGATCCCTTTTAGTAACTCTTCCTTTCTGTCAAAAAACAAAACAAAACAATTCAAACAAAGCCTATGATTGGTCAGTAGCTGCAGATATATATACTTGAAAGGTGCATTTCTAAATTAAGCCAATTTGCAACTGAGCTTTGAAAGTAATATTGAAAAATATATCAGACACAATAACAAAAAACTATAGGCCAGTATCTTTGATTAGAACACAGATGCAAAAACCCTCAACAGAATACTAGACAAATCAAATTCAACAACACATTAAGAGATTATTTATCATTATCAAGTGGGAGTCATTCTAGGGATGCAAGGATGGTTCAACTTATATAAATCTAACAATGTGATACATCACAGCAACAGAATGAAGGACAAAAACCATATGATTTGGGCTAGATGCAATGGTTCACACTGTAATCCTAGTGTTCTCAGAGGCAGAGGCAGGTGGATCCCTTCAACACAGAAATTCCAGACCAGCCTGAGCAAGAGTGAGACCCCATCTATACTAAAAACAGAAAAATTAATGGGGCATTGTGGCCAGTGCCTATAGTCCCAGCTACTTGGGAAGCTAAGGCATGAAGATTTCTTGAGCCCAAGAGTTTGAGGTTGTTGTGATCTGTGATAATGCCATGGCACTCAACTCCAGGGCAACAGAATGACACTGTGTCAAAAAACAAAACACAACAAAATACCCCATGTGATCACTTCAATTGACGCTGAAAAAGCAGTTGATAAAATTCAACTTCCCTTTAGGACAAAAACTCTTTTTAAAAAATAGGGTATAAAAGAAACATACCACAACACGATGAAAGCCACATATGACTGAACCACAGCTAGTATCATACAAACTGGCGAAAGGCTGAAAGCCTTTCATCTATGATCTGGACCAAGAGAGTAATGTCCAATTTCTGTTATTCACCAACATAGCACTAGAAGTTCTAGCTAGAGCAATTAGACAAGAGAAAGAAATAAAAGGCATCTGAATTGGACAGGAAGAAGTAAAATTATCCTTGTTTGAAGATAACTTTTATCTAGAGAAATGTAAAGACACTACAAAAAAAAAAAAAATCCTAGAACTGATAAACAAATTCAGTAAAGTTGCAGGATACAAAATCAACATACAAAAATCAGCAGCATTTCTGTATGTCACTGCACAACAAAATGAAACCAAGAAAGTAATCCCATTTATAAGAACTACAAATAAAATACAGTATCTAGGAATAAACTTAACCAAAGAATTGAAAAGATCTCTACACTGAAAACTATAAAACATTGAGGAAAAAATTGAAGAGGATACAAAAAATGGAAAGTATTTCATATTCATGGATTGGAAGAATCAGTATTATTAAAATGTTCATACTACCCAAAGCAATGTACAGATTCAATGCAATCTCCATCCAAATACCAATAACATTCTTTACAGAAACAGAAAGATAATCCTAAAATTTATATGGAACCATAAAAGACCCAGAATAGCTAAAGCCATCCTGATCAAAAAGAAGAAAACTGAAGGAATCACATTACCTGATTCCAAATGACACTACAGAGCTATAGTAACCCAAACAGTATGGTACTGGCATAAAAACAGACACATAGAACAATGGAACAAAATAGAGGACCCAGAATAAAATCACACATCTGTAGTGAACTTACCTTTGAAAAAAGTGCCATGAACATACATTGGGAAAAATACAGTTTCTTCAATAAATGGTGCTGGGAAAACTGGATACGCATGTGTAGAAGAATAAATTAGACCCTTATTTTGTATTTCTCCATATACAAAAACCAAATCAAAATGGATTAAAGACTTAAATCTAACATCTGAAACTCTGAAACTACTAAAAGAAAACATTGGGAAAATGCTTCAGGATATTGATCTGGGCAAGGACTTCATGAGAAATACCCCTAATACATAGGTAACCAAAGCAAAATTGGACAAATGCGATCACACCAAATTAAAAATCTCTGCACAGCAAAGAAACAATCCTTTGTGAAGAGACAATCCTAGAATGGGAGAAAATATTTGCAAACTACACTCAGTAGGAAAAAAATCCAATAATTCAATTAAAAAATGAGCAAAAGATCTGAACAGACTCTTCTCAAAGAAAACATACAAATGGCCATCAATCATCAGATAAATGAAAAAAAAAAAACCCATAAGAAGATAGCATCTTACCCAAATTAAAGTGGTTTTTATGTATAAGAGTGGCAGTAACAAATGCTAGCAAGCAGGTGAAGAAAGGGCACCCTCATACATCATCGGTGGGAATGTAATCTGTGTAAGCACTATGGAGAAAAGTATGAAGGCTCCTCCACAAACTAGAAGTAGAACTACTGTGTGACTCAGCAATCCCACTGAGTATATAAGGAAAAAAAGGGAATTAAGTATATCAAAAAGATATTTGCACTCCCATGTTTTTTGTAGCAGTGTCCACCAACGGATGAATGGATAAAGAAATTGTGGTGTATATATATGATGGAACATTGTATATCCATGAAAAAGAATGAAATCCTGCCATGTGCAACAACATGGATGAAGATGGAAGACATATGTTAAGTAAGTCAGTCAAGCACAGAAAGACAAATCTCACATGTTCTCACTCATATATGGGAGCTAAATAATAAAAGAATTAATCTCATGGAAACAAAAAGTAGAAATGATGGTTACCATAGGCTGGGAAGGGTTGAGGGGAAGGGGATAGTTAATGGGTGCAAAAACACAGATAGCTATAATGAATAGTATTGGATAGCACAACTAAGTGATTATAGTCAACAATAAGTTATGGTATACTTTAAAATAACCAAAAGAGTAGAAATAGAATGTTCCTAACACAAATGATAAATGCTTGAGATAATGGATACTCCAATTATTCTGATTTGATTATTATGCATTGTATGCCTGTATCAAAACACATACCATATAAGTATATACAAGTATATATGTAACCATAATAAAAAGTTAAAAAATATGTAATTCATACCTTAATTTTCAAACATGCAAAATAAACTATGCTATAAATCTAGGTTAAGAACAGTGGTAAGGACCTAAAGTTCACTTTCCACTTTCTGTTGAAGGAAGCAAAAAAGAAAAACTCATTTGATAAAAAGAGTATTATCATTTGCCAGGAGATTTATATTTTCCACAAAAGCAGAAAACAAAGTGACATTTACTGTTTAGTTCTTTTTAATGAATGACACTAGTGTTTTTAACAGTAATTTTCAGAGAAGATAAAATTTTATTTAGGTGACTCTTTTATTAATTCTCCCTAGGAGAAGACACACTACTATCTTATTCTTCTGAGGTAATACTTTTAAATGCATCTTTCCTGGGAGTCTGAAGAAAAATATTAGAATGGGGATAAAGCAAATGGACTGAACACTTTCACCTATAATGACATGGGATGTACTTAATTGGGAGATTACTTCGTAGAAGACTGGCAGGCCATTTTTAATCCTAGGTAGGCTTGCACCATTTAGAAAATGTCTGTGACAGAGGAATAGAAGATTAAAACAACAACAAAAACCCAGAAAAATGTCTAGGCATCACGATTTTGGATTTTTACCCTTTCCTAAGTCTGCATCAATTCCTTTTCTTTGTGTTATAATGCATTTCCTTGATGGCCATTGATAAATAGGGAATGCCAACCTTTCTAGGGAAAGTTGTTCACTTTAATACTATTTGAAACAAAATATAATTAGTAAAGTAAATGCTTGTAACTCTTCTAAAGGTGTTAGGGGAGAATGTTTATGTCATCAGTGCCCCTGTATCTAGATTCTGGTATGGAGAGAAGCAATTTGGCTGTGCCTGGTTTAGCTATTCCCCTTAGCACTGTAAGATTAATATATTTTACTACCAAAAATATTCTCAATTCTCTGAGCAACTTGGGAATTCTGGTGTTTTCTGAGTTTTATTTTGATTGCATGTAAAATGTATACACCTTTTTTTTTTTTTTTTTTTTTTAATGAAACAGAGTCTCACTCTATCTCCCTGGCTAGAATGTCTTGGCATGGAAAGCAACCTCAAACTCCTGGTTTCAGGGATGCTTCCTACCTCAGCCTCCGGAGTTCCTGAGACTATGGTGCTCGCCACAAGGCCCAGTTAGCTTTTTTTCCTTTTCATTTTTTTTTTTTTTTTTTGTTAGTAGAGATGGGTTTTTTTTCTCAGACTGGATACACTTCATTTTAATACTGAATATTATTAAACAAAGGAAATACTTATGGTACTTGTTATAAGCCGATTAGTTTCATGTGTGCTGTGCTTTCTTCCAGCATTTTCCCACACTAAGAGTGAAAGTACTCACAGCCGCAGCTCTTCAAATGTTTTTACTGAGTAAAGTGGAGAGCTGGGATCCTTTTGTAAAACTTCAACTCGGTGACTGGATTCTACCAAGGACTGACGGATTAACTTGTTTAAGAGTGAATTAGCTGCCAAATCCACTAGAAAAACAATAAAAAAGGGGGACATCAAGCTTCCTGAATGACATAAGTTGCCCTCTCTCATTCAGTATTTGTATATCAAACAACTGCAGGTACATTCATATTTCTTCTGAAAGAAGGTTCTAGAAAGAATGACATAGCACGGAGAACTCCTTCTTTATGAAGATCTAGTTTGCTGGGATGCTACACAAACCTCTAACTTCAAGCAACCTATGCCCATGTCCATGAGATCTAATTCTTCCCTGGCAGCTGGAAATTCTTACCCCACTTCCCGCATATTCCAATCATCTTCCTCTAAAGAAATAGACCCATTCTTAGTATTTCTTCTGATATTTGCTTTTAGTAAAGAAAAGACAGTCCTTTTCCAATTGAGACGTTACTCACAATGTGAAAATTATAATAAACTAATTTTAGTTTATCATAATTAGTTTATTATAATAAACTAATTTACTAATTTAGTTTATTATAATAAACTAATATAGAATGCCAGGAGGGTAAATGCAAATGAATTTATCTCCTACCTACATCTTCTTCATCCTCTTCTTCAGTGTTATTAAGATAACCATCTAAAGGAATGGAAGAGAAACAGCGTAAAGATAAATGCTGACCAGAAATGTAAAGCATATGATTCCATTTATGATGACATGAGTCATCCAGCAGAACAGTGGATAAAATGGGAAGATAGCTGAGGGTCTTGAAGGTTAAATTAAAGGAGCCCAAGATATTTCTCTTGGCAGAGACGTCATTGAAAACAATGCTTGTTAAGTGAGGTCAATCTGCTTTACCCTAACAGCACTCACCTACGTTTGGGACTGTAGTACTCTTAATACCCCGAAGGTTCTTCCGGGGGTGGATGGGGTTTGAAAACTATTGAAAGACACAAATTTCAACCAGTATTAGGAAGCAAGCCATCACGCAGCCGAGCGCTCCCTACCACAGGGGCTGGAAGGGCTTCAGGGAAAACCACCCGAGTACTGTTTCCTCTGCAATACCACATCAGGTATCATGAATTCCTTTCAGGAATACGTCTCCTGTAGGAATTATCCTAAAATTGGAGGAGACTTTCTGTAGTCCCTGTGCACAAAGTTCCTCTTTATTAAGCCGCTAGTTTACATACAGGCAGTACTCGGGGGTCGCAGCACCAACAGGGGGACGGTGGCTAGAAAAGTGCGATGGCAGATACAGAACGGAGGCGAGGCAGGGCTCCATGTTCAAACCAGAGAGTGGGACACCAAGTCTAGCTGGGAGAGCCAGCTGCGTTCCCAGTGTCTTTACTTCACCCTTTCAAACCAAAGGTCTTGTTTCTCTGGACCTCCTGTTCCGCGGTCCTCTTCCAAACTCCTCCCGCATCTCCCTTCCACCACTTGACACCCACGTCAAACACTAACTGGGCCACCCTCCCTCCCGGCGGGCTTCCCCGGGGACTCGGTGCTCAGGCCCTGCTCCTGCGCCCTCCCAGGCTCGGTAGCGGTTACATGGCTGCTCAGCCGCTCGCTCTTCGCCGCCCCTGCGTCGCCTCCCCAAAGTAACGACGCCATAGCTGCGGTCGCCACCGCCGCACTCCGCACGTGCTTCCACTGCGCAGGCTACTTGGCTCCCCCCCGGCGGCCAATAGGCTTCCTCAGGAGGCGGGCTCAAGTCCGCGACCACCCTTGCGCGGCGCGCAGGCGCCGGAGCTGGGGGCGGGGCTCGGAGAGAGGAGGGGAGGGAGAGAGAGGGTGAGTAGCTGAGCGGGCGGACTCGGGAGGTTTTGGTTTGCCAGCCCCTAATTCGCCTTAGGGGTTGGAAACCCATCAGGGGCGAAGCCGCAGCCCACGTTCTCTTGCTGCTGCCCACGGAGGCTAGGCCGATCCGCAGCAGTTTTCCGACTGAAAGTCTTATCCCTGCCCCACCTCGACGGGTCTCCTGTGGCGAGGCTGTGTCTTCACCCTCTTCTGTGATGGTGTCCGCGTGTCCCCGGACATTCCCGCCTTTGCATTACAAGATGTAGGAAAGGTTAGCGAAGTGCATAGGATAAAATGGGTGAATTTGATCTGAAGAATCAAGTCAGGTGCTAAAGTGCGGCGAGGAAGCAGTTGTTCAAGTTCTACTAATAACTACTGCTCCTGCCAAGATGCCTGTGATGTTTCCACATACCTGCTTATTTTAATTTTCATTCTAAGATGTGGCCCGTTGTTAAAGCAGTCCTGAGAAAACTTTTCCTCTTGGTGCAACCTCTGCTTCCTACTTGCAGAGGGGCAGATCCCTCGTTCTGATGACTGCTAAACTTGAACGAAAGAACTACATAGCCCCCCCTCTCAATTCTCTAACTGGAATTTTGAGATTTAGGTCAGCATCTTTGGAATTGGGGTAAAAATCCAAAACCCACACAGCAAACTGTTGTCATGACCTCTCCGTGGTGCTGAAACAACACTCCAGCACTCCTCAGCCACTCTAAAAACACCTCAGTGGTTTGTTTTGAGATTACCATATTCCTTTTTAGCTTTTACACTTGGATTTTAACAGTAAATATTTTGTTTCTCAACAATTACTTACTTTCTCCTAACTTAACTAGGTACAAAACCGACTAGGATCATCAATGTGTTAATTTTCGAAGGAAGACAGACATTTGAAAAATTACCTCTTTTCTATTACCTTTGCGCAGCAGTAGAATTTCTCCTTTTATTTTCGTCCTGTCATGGGCCCCAGAGTTTGATTTGTCGTTGGTGCAGAAACGGTGGCTGGACTGGAGAAGGTAAGGCAGATTGCAGCGCCGCGCCCTCAGGACCACATTCCCACCGTGCGGACTACACCTCCCATGAGGCCGCGGGCGGGAGTGGACCACGCACAGTGACAGCTTCCTGTCTGCAGAGCGCTGCGCCGTCGGCGACCGGAAGGTAAGTGTGGGTTCTGACCGGTGGGTAGCTATCTGGGTTCGGCAGGTGAACGGACAAATGGGCGTACAGCTGGATGATTCTCTTCCTTTTACCTTCTTTCCCATACGTTAATCTTTCCAGGAAAGCGCCGGGGTATGGCACTGAGACCTCGCTAAGACCGTGTGTTTTTCTTTGGTGCTGGTTCTTCCTGGCGCTCCTGGCAGAAACTCCCAGCTGTAAGGGTACCTTTAGTCCAATTCCGTGTTAGAAGTGTAGGGGGCCCTGGGGCTGTGGTGGTGAATCTGCCCTGTTCCCGTTAGGATTCCTCATAAAGTAGTTAAACGGAAGTCGGGATGCTAGGTAGTATTGGGAGGCAGTGGCGGAAATTTTCAAATCATTTTCGGATTGCTTTACAACCCACTAATGCTATTTCTGGCAGTACACGGATTCCTGATTTTTGTTTTTAAACTTCAAAAAATGTATACACGTTTGGTGATGGCTCATTTAGCTTATAGTCGAAGCTTAGCGGACACACGAATTCCTTCTATGGTCATTTGGCGGTCTCCTCCAAGGACCTCCGTTTGCTTGCAAACTACCGCACTTCACATTGAGGTTATAGTGTGCGGAAGAAAGCAGTGTACTAAATTTTGGGCTCAAGTCCTTTTTCGCCACAAATCCTTATGACCAGACTTACTCTCTGTCCTTGTTTAGTGATTTGGAAAATTTTGATTTTGCTAATACTGGACTTTGAGATCCAAATAAAGGTAAATCACTGAAGTGTTTTGTATGTAAAATGTAAATTTGAGTTTCTTAAAAAACTTTGGTTACCTTTAATCCCACAACCCAGAGTTTGGTTTTGACCTTCCTGTGTTGTGGGTGGCTGTGTAGTTCACAATGTATTTCACTTAATTTGCGTTTTTCCTTGTTTCCCAACATTTCCAGTGACTTTAATGTTCTAATGTCTCTTTAAACTGTCCACTATTGGTGAACGGTTTGCAGTTTCTACTTTTTTGCAGTGATATATCCTACATGTATCTTAGTCACTGATTACTTCTTTTCCAGATAAATGCATAGCAGCAGAACTGGGGGAGTGAATTATAAAGCTTTAAATAATATGGAGAAAATATATATTTAGCAGATAGTAATGGTCAAGGTTTGTGCTTATGTTAAAGTTTCTGTGAACAAGGAAACTTTCTATCACTCTTCTGTCCAATGTTAAAACTATCAACTTTTAGGCTTCAGATGTTCCTCACTGGATTAGAAATATCAAGGACACATTCCAGATATTAGTGAGCAGAATTAGTATGTGGACCTTTACCCAAGCAGGTCAGATTCATTTTGGTACTTGTTTGCATCCATCTGATTTCAAAGGTTAGTTTGAGGGTTGCACAGTGGGACAGCCTGGAAGTGACAGGCATACTTACTAAGACAATCTCAGTGGCAAATTAGAAAAAGCATAATACTCCAGAAGTAAAAAACTGACAGACAGTATACTGTACATATTATTAACATCCTGAAACAAAACTTGGGTTAGAATCCTGTGTTAAATAGTACTATTTGGGAGTTATTAAAAAAGAATTTTACACAGCTACCTAGATTTGTTATATTCTTTTAGTAGTGGGGTATAATCTATGCTGTTACCTCTCCCATTCATTAGGACTATGTGTAAAAGGTAGGATTTTGTTCCTTTCAGCTAATTATTTAGGTAGTGAGAATAAGATAGGCAGTGTAATTGGAAGCAGAATCCTAGCCCAGGTTTGAGATCATCTTACTTAGGGAACTATTTAATAAGATTCAAACTCATGAATGTTGAAAAGTCTTTAATTGATAACCTAAATGCCCAATAACTTTAAAAAACACATTAAAACACAGAAACTCATATTGGCCAAAGATAGAAATATTATAGAATAGAAATGGAGCTTGTTAATTTGGCAAAATAGAAAGACTACTCATCTTTCTCTGGCATGATTTCTCTCACAATTGCT
Source organism: Loris lydekkerianus (assembly GCA_963574355.1). Taxonomy (NCBI): domain Eukaryota; kingdom Metazoa; phylum Chordata; class Mammalia; order Primates; family Lorisidae; genus Loris; species Loris lydekkerianus. The sequence continues at coordinate 15,918 of CAUYPK010114442.1, read as the reverse complement.
CAATTTTAGTAGTAATTTTGGAGTAAAGTAGTATCTGATGTCAATGTGCTACATAGCTCAGGAAGACCAATATGGGCTTGTCAAGTCAGCTTTTTTCTATTAAAAAGGAGAGAGGAAAAGAACTAGGTTATCCCAAACAGTTCTGTAAAAGGGGGGGAAGTTAAGAAGGTGAAAGAGGGAAGGGAAGTTTGCTGGGTATGACACCATTTGCAAGATCACAGCGAACATCCCAGCGGAGTGCAGATCTCTTCTTCTCAGTTGGTACTAGGTAATTGTTTGGAACATATATGTGCTGAGGTTTGGATTGCGGTTCTGGTCGGCAAAGCATCTGCTCTCGGACACCCCAGCGTAGTTCCTTTCTATGATCTTCACCAGGTAACCGCATTGAGTCCCAGTCCCGTTTATACTCAAAGTATCGGGCTACCCGGTCTACCTTGCCCCGGTTACGGCTTAACTGGTCCAGCCTTGGGAGAATAAAGGACTTGGGTCTGCTGGCAACAATCAGGTCTTGTTCATAAGCTGGAGAGCCCATTCCTTCTCTTCGTAAATAGCAAATGAGCTGATCTTGAGAAATTCCTTGGTTTTCATGTGGTAGATTAAATTTTTGTGTACTATCAACTGTGGATTCCTTGTCTTCTTGGACCTGCAGATTCATCAGCCTCTGTCTTAAGTCCCAGAGATCTGGATCACTTTCTGTACCGGATTCTGATTCACTGATAATGGACTCATCTGTCACTAACACTTCCCCACCTGGCTTTCTACGCAGCACCTTTCTCTTCATCACTGGCTTTTGGAATCTTTGGGACGCCTCTGAGACTATTTCTGAAGTGACATTCCTTTTTACATGTGGGTACTGCAGTTGCATAGGAAGAGCAGGTCGCTTCCCTGGGGTTACTGAAGCTTTACTGTAGGGATCATATTGGATAGACTGGGCTTCTCTCCTGACATCTCCCTCACCCTCCCCTGCACAGATACGGGTAAAAGCTGTTGCAGCTGCCAACATTCGTTCTTCTGGATCCATATTGGCCCATTTTTGTCTGTCAGGTCCCATGAGTTCCTCCATTGCTTCCCCGTACGACCTTCTGCGATAGAGAACATTGGTCAGTTTTCTTACAGTAAATTGGCAGCTCATGAATTACTCATTCCCTTGTCTCCGATTTTATGGCAGTGAATTCCATAAGTGATTTAATCTAAAAAACCATCACAAAAGCAGTATTGTGCTCTCATACGTACACATACATATCATGTACATATGAGGCCAGACAATTAAGTTTGAAAACTCACCCTAGAAAGAGTGCTACATACATCATTGCTGAATATCATCATGATTACCTTCACAGGCCTCCCCTTGGGAAGCTGTGCCCTGATGCCAGTGCCTAGTCCACCCTTCAAAGCAATTTTGGAACTATTTTTCTGGAATGGGTACTAGAGCTGTGGTCATACAAGGTCTGATAATTAAGTGCGAATTCACCAGATAGGCAAGGGGAGTACTTCAGGTGATTGTAGTGATATCCAGCACTGAGGTATGTAGCACTTTTTCTAGCATGAGTTCGCAAACTTAACTGTCTGACCTTCTATATACATTCATACTCTCTATGCATAAGTACTTTCAACACCTTTTCCATTGTCAAGATAAATCTGTTCATTCTAGTAACCATGTCACTAAAATAATTAACTACCCAAATCAACTAGCAAAATACCCAGTGCTAGTTTCTCGACTTGATCTAAGAGGTAGGACCTATTGCCCACTATTTCCTGTGTCTCTATTTTTGTTTTTAAACTAAAAAATAATAATTTTGATTATTAAATTTTGATAATTTTAAGCCCTTCCCACAACATTTCATTCTCAAAGGCAGTTTCTTTTTTTTTTTTTTTTTTTATGAAACACAGTCTCACTTTTTTGCCCCCCTGTAAGGTGCCATACTGTCAGACCTCAGAGCAACATCAAACTCTTGGGCTCAAGGGATCCTCTTGCCTCAGCCTCCCAAGTAGCTGGGACTACAAGTGCCTGCTACAACTCCTAGTTGTTATTATTATTATTTTTAGAGACAGGGGTCTCATTCTTGCTCAGGCTGATCTCGAACTTGTAAGCTCAAGCAAACTACCCGCCTCGACCTCCGAGAGTGTTAGGCATGAGTCACGACACTGACCTCAAAGGCAGTTTCTTATGATTTCTCCAGAAGTTTTTCATATTCATGTGTACATTTGTTTTTTTATATCATAAAGGAGCATAGAACACAACTCACACAACTCTTCTGAACATTAAAGATAATCTTGTTTATCTAGCTATACCAGTACATGCAGACTTAGTTTATAAATGTTCCATAAAATTCCAATGAATATCATTGGAATGATATTCATGTTGCGATGAATATCATGTTTTTAAAAATACTTGTGTAAGCATTTGTATAGGTTAAATTTAAAGGGTAGGTTAAAAGGTATGTGTGGGCTGGGCACCCATAGCTCAGTGGTTAGGGCTCCAGCCACATGCACCAGGGCATGGTGGGTTCGAACCCAGCCCAGGTCTGGTAAACAACAACAACAAGAAAATAGCCAGGCATTGTAGCAGGCACCTTTAGTCCCAGATACTAGGAATGCAGAGGCAAAAGAATCACTTGAGTCCAAGAGTTTGAGGTTGCTGTGAGCTATGACGCCATGGCACTCTACTGAGGGTGACAAAGTGAGACTCTGTCTCAATTAAAAACAAACAAAAAAAGGTATGTGTGTATTAAATTTTGACAGCTATTGACAAAATGCTAACCTATAAAACAGCTGTACCAACAGCATGTCTCTTCTCCAGAGTGGGGTACTGTCAGACTTCCTAGTCTTTGCATGAAAAATAGTTTTCAGATATATTTATACTTATTTAAATTGAGTGAAATTGAACATCTGAAAAACTTATTTATAAACTTTATTTTCTGTTTGAAATGCTTGGTCTTTGCCCATTTACCTCTCAGGTTATTAAGATTTTTCTTATTGATCTTTTCATTAAAACTGATTTATAATTCATGCAATATTTACATATTAAAGAAGTTAACCCTTTACCATCATTCATTTTTCATCTCAGTTTGTTCACCCCCCTTCTCTCTTTTTTTTTTTTGCTGGCAGAAATTTTTATTTTTAGGTAGCTACATTTTTTTTGTTTTCTGTAAGTTTCTGGATTTGTAGAGTGTTTTAATTAGAAATGCCATTTGCACTAAAGATTTAAGAAGAAAAGTTACTTTATGTTTTTTTCTAGTACTTTTATAGTTTCATTTTTTACATTTAAACTTTTAATCTGCCTGTCACAGATACAGAAACTCAAAGGGCCAAAATGGAATGAGCTACCTAGACTTATAGCTTACCTTTAGAACAGATGGGGAGATGGTCTTTTATAAAGTAACCATTAGTCATAGATAGTCTAGGACTGTCCCAATTTTAAGGATGTAAGGACAGTTGTCCCTAAGATTACTGAAATTTACAAGGAATTTTAACAATGACATCTAAATTACAACAGACTATTATAACTGTTAGAGGTACAGAAATCTTTTATCAGAATCATACATAATGTTTGGCTTTAAAAGTCAGTGGTGCTTAAGTACCTTTTTTCTGCCATCAAAACCACTTAAAGTTTGAGAATATCTTGTCTCCAGGTTCTGCTTCCAATGTGAAATACAGTCTTGGACAAGCTTCTTCAATTAGGCTAGCTTCTATTGCACCACCTTAAAGAAAACTGAATAATGGGTGATAGAACATATGAACTACTTATTTTATCTGAAATAATGGAAAGCAATGGAAACTCAGAGTAGACGTAAGTAGCCCATAATTTCACAATTACAAAAATAGGAAAAATATGAGAAATCAAAAGGAAATGTTTTAGGGAAAAAATATCAATAATATAAGTCTTTACTCATGTTAAATCTACTGACACTTCCCCCAATTTTGATACTTTAAAGAAGTATCAGCTTAAGTATGATAGTTGAATATTTTTTTTTCTTTTCTCCTGTAAATTGACCAATAGATGGAAAAGAACAGTATCTGTGGATGATCAACCCATAATTATTAAGCTAATGTTTATATTCCATGGACAAACAAAAGTATTAATATATTCATTGGGCATTAAATTAAATCTTGCATTGAAACTGTTGTATCCCTTTGCTCTCTTTTTCAGTTAGGTTGGACCTATATGATTCCTTTATTCCTGCGGTCGTAGCATGGCTGAATATGACAGAGACAGAAACCAAACCAAGAAACTCCTAAAAAGAGTACGAGAACTGGAGCAGGAGGTGCAAAGACTTAGAAAGGAACGGGCCAACAAGGACTCAGACATTAGGGAAAACCCATTAGGAAGTGGGAAAGCTAAGCGTGTATTTGATTTCAGTGCTCATGGCCGGAGACATATAGCCCTAAAAATGGCCTATCTTGGCTGGGGATACCAAGGCTTTGCTAGTCAGGAAAACACAAATAATACCATTGAAGAGAAACTATTTGAGGCTCTAACCAAAACTCGACTAGTAGAAAGCAGACAGACATCCAACTATCACCGATGTGGGCGAACAGACAAAGGAGTTAGTGCCTTTGGACAGGTAAGGGCCAGTACACTGTTTCTCAAAGCAAGCAATACCTAGATATTCTAGGTATACATTAAGTATTGAGATTATTTGTATTTCTGTAACAGTATCTTTCTCTAACTCCACAGGTGATTTCTCTTGACCTCCGTTCTCAGTTTCCAAGGGGCAGGGATTCAGAGGATTTTAGTTTAAAAGATGAAGCTAGCAGTGCTGCAAAAGAGATCCGTTATACCCACATTCTCAACCGGGTACTCCCTCCAGACATCCGTATACTGGCCTGGGCCCCTGTAGAACCTAGCTTCAGCGCGAGGTTCAGCTGTCTTGAGCGGACTTACCGCTATTTTTTCCCTCGTGCTGATTTAGATGTTGAAACCATGAATTATGCAGCACAGAAGTATGTTGGCACCCATGATTTTAGAAACTTGTGTAAAATGGATGTAGCTAATGGAGTGATTAACTTTCAGAGGACTATTCTATCTGCTCAAGTACAACTAGTGGGCCAGAGCCTAAACGAGGAAAGATGGCAAGAACCTTTTCAGTTATGTCAATTTGAAGTGATTGGCCAGGCATTCCTTTATCATCAAGTCCGCTGTATGATGGCTATCCTCTTTCTGGTTGGCCAAGGGATGGAGAAGCCAGAGATTATTGATGAGCTGCTTAACATAGAGAAAAATCCCCAGAAACCTCAATATAGGTAAGTTAAGAAACAAAATAGCAATTTTCCTCTCTCCCATGGTTGTCTAAACTAAGTCACTCATTCTGCCTTCATAAAGCTTTATTTATGTATTTATTTATTTAGAGACAGTCTCACTTTGTCACCTTTGGTAGAGTGCATGGTATCATAGCTCACAGCAACCTCAAACTCTTGGGTTGAAATGATCCTCTTTCCTCAGCCTCACAAGTACAGGCGCCCACCACAACACCCAGCTATTTTTAGAGATGGAGTCTCTTGCTCAGTCTGTTCTTGAACTCCTGAGCTTAAAGGATCCATCTGCCTCGGCCTCCCAGAGTGCTAAGATTACAGGCATTTCATAAAGCTTTTAATCTAACTTGTACAATGTTATGAAGGAAGAAGTTATTCCTTCTAATTATCTTTGGTTCTAGCTCGTTAGTAAGGAAGTAGGTGTTTGCCCTGGCTTCTTAAGGAAAAGGACATTCATTTTCTCCATCTTTTTCCTGAATTTATGTTAAGAGGTATTATTGTTAAGTTCTGATAAAATTAAAAAGCAAATAATCGTATTAAATCTTGCTTATTTTGTATTACTGAGTAGTCACACTGCTATACTTTTTCATAATCTCCTGTTTCTGAAATGGTAGGAAAGGCAAAAGGGTGAAGATTTTTCTTTTGAGAACAGGCTGAAGTCAGATACCAGCAATTCATTCCTAAGGTATAAAATATAGTTTTTACTCATAGTATACAAAATTGAAATGCCATTAACAAATTTCATCAGTGGTATGATAAAGCCATGTCAACTTATTTAAAGGTAATCTGCTATCATTGACATAAATCTTTTGAGAAAAGATTTTAAGGCACAGATCATGTATGATATAAATCAAGTAAATTCATATTGCATCTTAATTATTATGTCCGAGTTGTTCAAGGTTAGGGATATTGTATTTTCTTAGCTATTGGATATTCAGTATTGACCTCAACGCCCTCCTCTTGCCTACTCCCCTTAACCCAGCTAACCCTCAGTTTAAGAATTGTTGGACCACCAGGCACAGTGGCTCATGCCTATAATCCTAGCACTCTAAGAGCCAGAGGTGGGTGGATCACTTAGCTCAGGAGTTTGAGACCAGCCTGAGCAAAAGCGAGACCCTGTATCTACTAAAAATAGAAAACTTAGTTGAGCATTGTGGTGGGTGCCCAGCTACTGAGGCAAGAGATCTCTTGGGCCCAAGAGTTTGAGGTCGCTGTGAGATGCGATGCCACAGCACTCTACCCAAGGTGACAGGTGAAATACCCAAGGTGTTTCAATAAAATAGTTCAGAAAAAAAGAATTCTTGGATGGCTATATGTATTCTTATACTTTGTTTCTTCTCTTTCCTTCCCTAGTATGGCTATAGAATTTCCTCTAGTCTTATATGACTGTAAGTTTGAAAATATCAAGTGGATTTATGACCGGGAGGTTCAGGAGTTCAATGTTACCCACCTGCAACAATTATGGGCTAATCATGCTGTCAAAACTCACATGTTGTATAGTATGCTACAAGGTCTGGACTTAGTTACAGTGCCCTGTGGAACAGGGCCAAAGATAGATGGAATGATAGAATGGAGAAATGTTCAGCCCTCTATAATGAAGCAGACCAGCGCCTTTGTGGAAGGAGTGAAAATGCGCACATATAAGCCCCTTATGGATCGTCCTAAATGCCAAGGATTGGAATCTAGGATCCAGCATTTTGTACGTAGAGGACGCATTGAGCACCCCTATTTACTCCATGAGGAAGAAACAAAAGCCACAAGGGACTCTAATGACACATCAGAAGAAGAGAATACTATGTTGGAGACACCAACAAAAAGGGTCTGTGTTGATACAGAAATAAAAAACAGCATTCCACCACAGACAATTTACCAGGAAATAGGAACCACAACCAACTAGGGGTAGATGGGTAGAAAGAAATTAAAAAAAAAAAAAAAAATTCACTATAAGAAATACTAGAAATTCAGATGATCTACTCTTTTGAGAAAAGATTTTAAGTACCTATTAAGGAAGTTTTTGCTTTAACAAGAAGAATCTTTGTCTAAAAGGATTATGAGATGAAAGAAGCAAAACAACTATAAAATGGAAATGTACTTATGTACTCTTGGAAACCTGTGCCTTGTATTCAAATTCATCAAAGCATAATACTGCAAGTGTTTAATTTGTTGTGCTATTCTTTTTTAAGGCAAATGAAATATTCATTACTCATCTGAATTCTTATAACAACCTTTGCCTGAGTGTCTTATTTTATAAGAATTAAAAATATCATATTCAATCAATTAAAGATTGGAAAAATCAATTTAGTGGCAGGCATGATGCTAACTTGAAGTCACCTACCCCAATACGGCTACCACCTTTTCTTTTTTTTAATATTTTATTTTATTTATTTATTTATTTATTTATTTATTTATTTTAGAAACACAGTCTCACTTTGTTGCCATTGGTAGAGTGCTGTCGCATCACAGCTCACAGCAACCTCCAGCTCTTGGGCTTAGGTAATTCTCTTGCCACAGCCTCCCGAGTAGCTTAGACCACAGGCACCCACCACAACGCCCAGCTATTTTTTGTTGTGGTTTGGCCAGGGCTGGGTTTGAACCCACCACCCTTGATATATAGGGTTGGCGCCCAACTCACTGAGCCACAGGCACCGCCCTGCACCACCTTTCCTTATGAAGCATGTAAACCTAGTTCAGAGGTTGACAAATGTTTTCTGTAAAGGACTAAAGAGTAAATATTTTAGGATCTGTGAATCACAAATGGTTTTTGTCTCATATTCTTTTAAAAAACCCTTTACAAATGTAAGAAGCATTGTAGGCCACAGTGTTTGCCTAACCCTGGTATAGAGGATTAAGGAGAATTTTTAGAAAGAGGAGATATTCAAGCTAAATATTGCAGAACAATTGGGAGCCAGGTTAAAGTGAGGATTAAGAAGTAGAGCGTAAGTGTGTCTAATGCAGAAGGTGCAGTTTGTGTAAATGGCTAGAGATTATAGCATATACATTCAGGCAACTGTAAATTATTTTAGTATGGCTTGAGAGAGAAAAAAAGCATAGTTTTACAAATTGACCACTTTGTAAGACCACATTGTAAAGCCTTGGAGGCCTTCCTTAAAAAGCTTAGATTTTATCTTGCGTGGCCACTGAAAAAAATCTTATAGAATTGTGTAGCAAAAATATTGTTCTGCGTATATTGTGGACTGGAAAAGTGCAAGACTGAAGGTAAAGGGACCAATTAGGAGACTGCTGGAATAATGAAGGCAATACATGACAATGGCCTTATTTGTAGTAAGGGGAAATGGAGAGAAATACATGAATTTCAAATTAAGGAGGCAGAAACAACAGGACTCTGGGTAAGTGAATGTGCCATTCCCAAGCAGAGAGGCTTTCAGACCTGAGAAAATGAATGGTGGGTGGTACTAAACACTGAGACAGGAAAATGAGGTGGGATTTTGCTTGTACTCAAAGTCGATAAGTGAGCCTCAAAATATTACTCATGAACACCAATATTTATTCAAAAGACCTCAAAGTTCTGTTAAATAATACATTATCTTTTATAACAATAAACAATAATAAACATCGAAACAAATGAACTCAGACCTGCCTCACAATTTTTCATTACTGGAGAGTGTTACCCACATTTATAATTCTGCCATAAGTTTAAGAGGTCCAAAGTTCTATCTACCAACCAACAATTAATTTATTTTTACCTATGTTCAAAATGCCAGATATACAAATATGATTTCTATCCTCAAGCTCATAGTTGAAATATAACCAACACATAAGACAATTACAAACAATACAAATATATAAATAGTAACCTGATGCTGTCTAAGTACTATAGAAGCTCAGTAGGGAGTAGACCACAAATAAGTCTTCCTTGAATGAGTTCCAGGTTTATAAAACAAAATAGCTTTCAAAAAGTGAGGTGACCTTGTGCTATATTTGAAGAGAAAGGAGGCATATTATAATAGATTTTATTTTTATTTAATTTTTTGAGACAGTCTCACTTTGTAGCCCTTGTCACCCTTGAGTACCGCAGTGTTATAGCTTACAGCAACCTCTAACTCTTGGGCTCCAGCAATTCTCTTGCCTCAGCCTCTGGAGTAGCTGGAACTACAGGTGTCTGCCACAATGCCTGGTTATTTTTAGAGTTGGGGTCCTTCTCTAGCTCAGGCTGGTCTTGAACCAGTGAGCTCAGGCAATCCACCTGCTTCGGCCTCGTAGAGTGCTGGAATTACAGGCATGAGCCACCATGCCCAGCCATTATAATAACTTTTAGATCCAGAAAATATTCCCAATTTTAGAGATGCGGAAATACTGGTACAAAATAACTTAGGATTTATTCAAAATAGTTTACTGATTATCCAGGTCTTTAGGACTCTAAATCACTGTTACTGCTTTTTGGGACCTGATCTAGCAAACATTTTATAATACCCTGAGTTTTCTTAAAATGATTGTTTTGTCCTGTAATAAAGATCCTCTACTTAAATATGTAAGTACAAACCAAAGTTTTTTTCAGTTTCTTACCTTATTTCAATGTACTTTGATTGGCATTAGTATTAAGAATTTTAAAAATACCTAGAAAAGAAGAACAGTTTGAGAAGTCATTCCACATTTAAAAAAATAAATCAACTGTAAAGCAGTGATATGTGAACAAAAAGCACTACGAGTCATAGGAGATTCTGTAGATTTTATTATTAAAGTTTATATTTAACTATTTGCAAACATCATCTTAACATGTTCAGGAAAAAAATGCGAGTGTTACATAATTTAAATGCAAAGGAAAAATACATTAATTAATAATGTATAAAGAGGATTAATGTGTTGATCCTCTAAAAGAGGATCTTGGTCTCAGAGCTCGAGTAAAATCCTTTTAAGGTGGATTAGCATATATTATCAAATCTAGACAAGCAAGAATTTAGTGACCATATTTTTGGTAGTTCCTTTAGAAAAGTTCAAACAGTCATCATAGGTGGAATAGTAAGTCTGTAAAATTGCTACCTGAGGTAGTCACATAGTAAAGGGCTAAATAAATGTTAGACATTACTTTCTCCATTTTAAAAATGGCATTATTTCAATTATTTCAATGGTGAATTAAGATGAGATTATACATATATATAAAAATTAAATCATGCTTTGTGGGATTCTGTCTGGAATAGCAGGATTTTTGGCACTAAAGCCAAATCAGATTTTTTTATGGCATGTGTGCTATACTATATAGTGACTGATGTTACAATTTCCTCTGCATTCAAATTATGTCACACTCCCATTTGTTTCCTTGAACATATATAGATAATGTTTGCAAATAGTAAAATGTAAACTTTAATAAAGTCTAAAGGCAACTGTCAGTTCTTGTCTAAAGATCTGATAATCCATTCTCTTTACTTAGAGGAAAACTCACATAGAAGCTAGACAACTTGTTATTTTGTAGACAAATACAGACAATATTTGCCAACATACCTAATGATATCTTCTCTTCAAAAATCTCAGGAGAGCTAGTTGAAATGGAAAGGATTTTGAGGGTGGAAGGGAGGGGATTTTCAATTGGCATAGAGGGGCTGGGTCAGTAGTTAAGATTCTAACCACTACAGAGAGGCTATTACAGAGTTACAACAAATTTCTCTACCTCTGCAGAGGTAAATATGCAGCTTCTTAAAAGAATGGTAGTATTAAAACAAAACACAGTACCTACCATGAAGGCAAAAACCATGATAACCGAGTTTAAAAAGACAACAAAGTAGGAGAAATACCTGTAACAGGGTTTAAAATCACTAATTCAAATTCCTCTGAGAAAGCTATTAAAAGGTCCACACATGAATAAAATAACAGGGAAATAACAGATGATTTACCAAAGAAACAGTAACTAATAAACATTTAATCTCAATAATGCAAATAAAAATATCAAGATGTTTTTTCAGATTGGTTAAGATTTTTCAGTAGCCAGTGGTGGTGAGAGTGTGAAGAGATAAATACCATTACACTGTGTGTTGGTAATCAACTTTTCCAGAGGGCAATCTGGCATCATGGATCAGAATTTAAATTGTGCCATAATTTCTAAATCACTATCCACTACTAGGAATTTATTCTAAGGGGTTAACTAGGACAAGAATGTAGACATGTATACGTACAAGTGACCACTACCACACCGTTTTGATAATGAAATTAGAAACATACGCATTAGTAGAGAAATGGTTAAATAACATGTGGTGCAGCAAGAATGCCCGTGCACCCATTAGAAATGGCAATGCACACCTGCCCTGACACAGAATGTGTTCCCTATGCGTCACCAGCTGCATAAGATAAAAGCTGCTTTTTAAATGACATACTTCTTCACATAGTTTATTATATTCCCCAAATACATATATGTTATAAGGATATGTTAAGTATATAAAGATAACTATGTAAATATAATGTATATATTCCTAATGAATATACCTGAAGTAAACCCTAACGTGAACAGTGTTTTGTTTGATAGTTCCGTGGCTGACGGAATTAAGAGGTTTTTTTTTTTGTCTTTTATACATAATAACGCTTGAATTTTCAGGAACAAGTCCGTTATACAGCCGGCGCTCCCGTTCATCTGTCTCTTGGCTTCCAGAACCGGTTACCGCCCACTCTGAGTGTGACTGCTGTTCGTATCTTCACACTCGCAGCAGCACTGAACACTGAAAAATCTTAACACTCTCAAAGGCTATCTTAATTTTATCTGCATAATTTTCATAACAAAAAAGCTTATTTTCACGTGGGGCAGGCGAACACCTCGCACATCTGCACCCGCAGTGCACAGGAGCGCAGGCCGCAGAGAAGACCCTCCCTCCGCACAGGCACAGACCCTGCTGTCCCCAGCCCGCACCCTCGCGGAGCCCACCGCAGCAGCGCTACCCTAGGGGCTGCGGCCACGCCCCCATGCCCGCAGCTCGTCCGCCGGAGGAAACGCGCCGCTCGGCCTCGCAGTTGCCAGGCAGTCAGGGAAGGACCCTGCCACTCAATGCTGCTCCCGAGGCGGAAAAGGAGCATCGGCTCCTGCAGCAGCGGGTGAGCAACGGCAGGGTCAGCGCCCTGCCGCCTCGGCCCGCCCAGCTCACCTGCCGCCCAAGGTCTGCCCGCCCGCGGACCCTAGCCGATCCCCGCCGCCCTGCAAGCCGAACCCGCAGCCTTCGGTTCAGTTGGAGGCCTCCCAAGTCGCGCAGGCGCACGGCCACCAGCGAACTGAGCTCGCCGTTAACAGTTGGCCACTGAGGTTTAAACTCCACCCAGCCAACCGGCGCCCTTAGCCCGGCCCCAGCCACGCTCATATTGGTCCTGAGGATCAACGTCCTCCATGTCTGTGTTCTGATTGGTGAACATTTTCTCTTGGCCCTCCCCTACAGGCGGGAAGGAGCCCGGGAGTGAGGCGTGGAGTTAAGAAGGTTGGACTCCATGGGCGGCGCCTGTAGCTCAAAGGAGTAGGGCCTCGGCCCCATATGACTGAGATAGTGGGTTCAAACCCAGCCCCAGCCAAAAACTGCAAAAAAAAAAAAAAAAAAAAAAAAAGAAAAGAAAAAGGCTGGAATCAGGCTTTCCCGGGCCGTGATCCGCAGCTTTCTGGCCTGGCGGTGAGGTCAGTTCCCTGGAGGGGAGCGGGGGATCTCTGGGATCTCAGTTATGGCCAGAAGTGTGGGTTTCTGGAGAGGCCGTCTTAGCATCTGCCCCTGCGGTGAAATCATCGTGCCCTCTTTCCAGTGTTCATCAACCCACAAGGGGGGTTCCCTGCTGCTGGCTGCACAGGAAGCCAATTTTGGGACAACGAGGACTGTCAGGGAGAAGGGATTTATTTCCGAGGACTTGTCAACTGGGAGGGGAAGACACAGGCTATCTCAAATCTACCTCCCAAATTAGCTGGGTTCAGGATTTTTTCTTTTCTTTAAAGACAAAGTCTTCACTTTGTTGCGGTCAATAGTGTGATGTGATGTCCTAGCTCACAGCAACCTCAAACTCCTGGGCTCAAGTGATCCTCTTGCCTCAGCCTACCGAGTAGCTGGGACTACAGGCGCCCGCCACAACGTGACTCAGGCTGGTCTGGAACTCCTGAGCTCAGGCAATACCAGAGTGCTAGGATTACAGGACTGAACCAAGGGGTTTTTATGGAGGTGAAAATGAATAATGCATAGAGAGAGTGTATCCTTTAGTATGTTTGAAGTGGAGTGCAGAGCATGCAAGGGCAGTGAGGGATCATGCTAATTCATACATCCCATGAACAGAAAATGGTGGGCAAATCCCTCCCCAGGGTGGGAATTTTAGTATTATAATGAGCTAAGAGTTAATACTGTTCATTCTTTCAGCCTTGTATGCAGGACATTCAAGGTACTCCTTTGCACTCTCCAATTAGTTTCTTTTTGTCCTTTATATTAAATTTTGATCTTTGAAAACCTTTAATAGATAGCAACTGAAGGTCTTTTCCTGTTGTATTTCATATTTCAAGTGTTGTCTTGCTTTTTGTTGTCTTTTTTGGGGGGTTCATTTTTTAGGCAGTGTCTTGCTCTATTGCCCAGTGGCATGATCATAGCTCACTGCAGCCTCCAAGTCCTGGGTTGGTGCACTCCTGCCTCAGCCTTCCTAGTAGCTGGGACTACAGGTACTTGCCACCATCCTGTCTACAAATGCTTTTAGAGAAGGGGGTCTTTTTATGTTGCCCAACCTGGTCTCCAACTCCTGGCTTCAAGCGACCCTTCTCCCTCAGCCTCCCAAAGTACTGGGATTACAGGTCCAAACCACCATGTCCATCCAGGTCTCTGTCTTTAAATCAGAACATTTAATTACCTCCTTTTACTTGGTAGCAAAGCCCCTGTCCTGAAATTACTAGTAATCAATGAGATGCGCTAGTTGGGAGGGGCAGTTATAAATATTGGTGTAGAGTGAAATACGTTGATGTTCTCAAGTGGTGCTTCTTCAGCAATATTGACATTTTGGCCTAGGTAATTATTTGTCACAGGACCTGTCCTGTGCATTATGAGATGTTTAGCAGCATGCCTGGCTTTCATCCATTAGATGTAGCAGCATTCTCCCAATCATTACAATCAAAAATGTCTCCACATGTCACCAAATGTCCACTGTGGGGACAAAGTAGTCCTTGGTTGTGAATCAACTGTTGTAATAAAGGAGGACAAGACACGTCAGATTGTCAATGAGGTTTTCTTTACATCACATTTATTTATATCTGGCATACTTCTTACATTTTTGGAAATAAGATAATTAAGGGTCAACTAAGGTGTTGACTGTGCAGAAGGGAAAATATCAGAACATTTCTGTGCCCACAGTATAAGAAAAACAGAAAAGTAAAGGTAGGAATTAAGTGGCTTCATAGAAAATAGCTTCTTTCTTTTTAAAAAGAGGAACAATTCTTTAGTAGTGTCAAATATAACATTAGGCCTCCTCCTTTTTACCAGACCATGGTGACACATGAGATCCAATGCTAAGGCGCACATAAACACACCTGCTCACAATCACTTCAACCATTTTTGGGCAATGATTTACAGTGTTTTTGATGAACCTAATCTTATCTGAGCCTCATAACTGCCCAATGCCTAAAATACAGGTGGTGTTTTTGCTGAATGAATTAGGATTAGATAAGGATATTCATCACCATTTTTTCAGATGAACACATGTTTCAGAGAGTGGCTTTCAGCTTGGGGCAATGGTTCAACCATAGGCTTGTGGTGGACAGATCTGTCTGAATCACTCCTCTCCCATTTCTTCCATGTGTGATCCTGGGCAAGTTAGCTAACTCTTCTAAGCATATTTGTTTGCTCCCCCATAACATAGGACCTATACAGAAGCTCAAAAACTATTGTAAATGAAGGAGCAAGGATCTGAAACCAGATGCCCCCCAACTCCAAAACCCATGCTGTATTTACCACGAATGCAATCAACACAGGGATCCAGACGTACATGCAGGACTGCCTGTTCTAAGGCCCAAAGGTCTTAGGACGCTGCTAGAAGTTTCAACCTGAGGATCAGAAAAGGACCCTGATTTCCTAGAGCTTAGGAAGTTGTGAAAAGTAATTTACACTTAAAAAGATGAAAAGGGATTGGATTAAAGATGGCAGCCCGAGTAATAGCTTCCCTGTAACTGGGTACAGTGAGTCTGGGGAGACAAGACTCCAGGCATCTCTGGCTGGTGGGATCTGCCTATGATCAACCCTTTGAGGATACAGAGAGCCAGTAAGGGACTTCTGGACCCCAGAAGGAGGAAAAAAACGGTGGAAAACTGGCAAGTGGCTGCGTGTGTTCCATTAACCTAATCACACCAGCAACCGTGAGTACAAGCAGCAGTGAGACTGCAAACCGGAAAGGTCTTACGTGTGAACTGTTTTGGTGTTCTTGGTCTTGGCACTCAGCTGAGCTGCCTTGGGGAGAGCTTGAGCAGGAGTGTGGAGAACGTTGGGCATTGTCAGGGACCCCACAATGAGCCACTGAGCTGGGCGAAGTAAGCCATTGTGAAAGAACTGCTTGGGCAAGCTCTGCCCTCAGTGTCCCAGAGCAAGGAATGGGCGGGACAAAGTAAACTAGTGACTGAGCAGCCTAAAGGCAGGGAGTGAGCTGCCTTACAGCCTTAATCCTTAGGGGCAGAGTGAGATGGTTTTGGCACACTGGAGCCTTGGGCTGTTGCCCTGGGTAGAGTGCCCTGAC
>CAUYPK010114439.1:0-58713 GCA_963574355.1 Loris lydekkerianus | reverse complement strand
CACCAGCAGTGTAGAAGTGTGCCCTTTCCTCCACATCCACGCCAACATCTCTGGTTTTGGGATTTTGTTATGTGGGCTACTCTTACTGGGGTTAGGTGATATCTCAAAGTAGTTTTGATTTGCATTTCTCTGATGATTATGTGTGTTCTCATGTATTCTTCTGTCTCAGCCTTTTATTTTTCATATTTTGTTCTGGGTAGCAGCATTACTTTTTCTTTTAACCAACTCAAGTATCTCTGCCTTGCAATGTGGATGTTTAACATGTGGGCACCAGTTCATGGCTCCTCGTATCTCCCTCTCCCTGCCTGCAGGTCGTTAGTAGGCGTTCCACACGTAACAGCAGATGAAGGCTTCCTTCCTGTGTGCCATCCTCTCAGAGCCTCTTTCTGGGATACTCCATACATCAACCTGCCTTCTGCTTTGCTCAACATCTGAGTCTTGCACTCTGCTCACCCACTTGACCTTGGTTCTTTGCTGATCATTCAGTGAAGCCTGGACTAGAGCACTTCTCTGCGCTGGGCCTTGTATTTGTGGACCCTCAAGAGTCTCTGGCCCTTCTGAGCTTCTGTAACTGTGGTCTGTTCCCCCCCATTCCCTTCTACCTCACATGAGCCCTGGAGCCTTGAATTACTTCATGGAGTAGGAAACCCCTTGGAGTGGTTTCATTTTTCATCCTAGCTGTATCTAATTCCTTTTTTGCCAGGAAATGCAATGAATCCTTTTATTTCACTGAGGATATTTTAGTGATGGTTACTCCACTCTCCCACCCCCCCTTTTCAGAGGAGTTTGCTAACCTTTTGTGTTTCATTATTCCTTCTGTTCTGTTTGCTCATTGTTCTTGGTCAGTTATGCTGCCCTTATGGGACTCTGTCTTCCATGTTTGTCTACTTTTCTTTCATTACTTCCATTCCTTCATACTTTCTCTCTTATGGAGATTCTCTAACTCATCTACTATTTGAATGCTTTTACTTCCCACATGGCCAATGCCACTATTGTGGATTTAATTTCTTTGCATTCTTTACTTGCCTCCACCACTATCTCAGGGGCTCCCCTCCCCCATCTCATCATCTATCTTCTACTTAACATGCACGTTTCTTATGTTTGAATGAGAATATATCTATACTCATTTAATTTTTTTCTTTGGTATATTACAGTAAAATCTTTTCCAAAAATGTTTTCCGTTTTTTTAAGGACATGGTTCTGTTTTCATAAATGGTATGCTTTAAGTGGCATGATGCAAACTTATTTATTTTTTGAGTGTTTTTGGAGACAAAAAACAAACTTACTTGTTTGTGTATCTTTGGAGAAGGAGAGATCTATGTTGGTCTACATGGTGTGTTCAACCAACAAGGTATGTGCATTTCTTTGGTTGAACTGTTTATTCTACTCCTGATGTTAGAATTCATTTCTGGGATTGTAAACTGGCACTCAAGTTGATACATTCTGGCCAATTCAACTCCCCAGTGAAGCTTGCCTGGACTATTATATGTGGATAATTTCAAGTAGTTTGTGTTTCTTTTTCTAAAGGTGTTTCATGGAAAAATAAATTGCCAGAGAGCACTACCATTCTTAGCACTACATTTATACCTACCAGGCTATCCACATCCTCTCCTTCAAAAAACATTTGCGTTACTTTTGGTCAATCCCCGACGTGTTGAAACCTTAACTCTGACAAAGGAATACCTCCGGGTGTATGTGCTTCTCTGTTCAGTTCTTCCAGGAGGTCAGCTCTTGCAGTGCGAGTACACAGACCTTCTCTGTTTAAGGTTTAACTCACTATCACTGCTCAAAAACAAACCTTCTGGAAGCTGCTGAACCTGTGGCCACTATTCCTGGCAAGAGCTGTGAACATGAGCTTCCCTTCTGGTGCCTTCTGCCTCCTCTGGGCCAGCTGCCCACTTGCTGGTTAGGGGGAGGCAACACTGACCACAGCAGGGCATTGCTGCCCTGTGAGTGATGTGAAAGGGCAGCAGAGGAATCCGGGCTTCAGGCACAGCCAGATGTTTGTCTAGCCCAGCGTCCTCCCAGGAAGACAAGCTCCACTGGGCAGGGGTCCTAGTTAATCAAAACTATCCCCTGCCCCCCACCTCCTCCTGAACCTTGCTGCATGGTGACCAACATCCAAGAATAGAGTTTTCAGTTACCTTCTTTATTAATCATTAAGAAGCATCCCTACAGTTTACAAACAAGGGCTATTAGCCAACTGTGAGCTTTGTGGGTCTTAGGAACAGAAATCAGAGTGTCCAGGAGCAAGTTCTCCAGCCTCAGGGGTCCCAGATCTCTGTAGGGAAAGCATATTTGCAAGGGGCAGTCTCCTCTCCTTTCCTCCTCAGGGTCAGCCACCTACAGCTTTACCTCCAACCATGTTGGTTCTTGTGAGTGTGACCAGGATACCTCAAACAATAATGCTAGGCTCCTCCCTGATTTCGCGGCCAGTTCATCTCCTGCGTTGCTGCCACAAACCTTCCTGAAGGCACCTGTCACCCCAGACAATGAGCTCTTCCAGAAGCAGTAAGTACATTCACACTCACCTTCCTCTCTTCCACTTGCCTGGAAAGTCCTTAGCTCCACCCTGAATGGGGAACTCCTACTGCTCCTTAAAGTGCAGCTAGAATAATGCTTCCTCTCTGTGTACTCCGCCCCCAACTGCCACCTAGAATTATGATCTCTTCTCACGATGCTTTTCTATTATGCTCGGTGCCTTCTTCCACGATAGCATTGATCACATAATATTAGAAACTGTAGCAGACACTGTAGGGTGGATGATCCGTACTGCATTTCCAAACCTCTCATTTGTCTCTACTATTGAGACTCTAAAAGCAAAGCAAAATTGGTTTCCCATTCCTCCATCAGGCATGGCAAGTTCTGACTAATGAGATGTAGAAAGATGACTCTAAGGATGGTGGTTCTTCCCAGATAAATACACAAACCCTCACTGGGAGAGAGTGCTGTGCCCTTTTCTTCTCTCTTCTTTTAGACTGGAACACAGATGTGATGCCTGGGGCTACAGCAGCCAACTAGGTGATCATGAGGATGAAAGCCACAGGTTGGCAAAGCAAGAAGAGGGTCATGGCCTCCTGAGCAGCTGCAGCAGGTCTGGATGAGACCTTCATATTCTTGTTCCAGGAGAAAAATGAACCCCCATCTGTTGAAGCCAGCCAGCTTTAGTCAGTTTTTCTATTTCCATTCCTAACTGATATAATTTCTTTTATAATACAGAGACTTTTCAAGGGAAAAGACTGTTTCTTATTTATATTTATGCCCTCAATGCCTGGCAGAATGCCTGGCTCTGAATAGATTTTCCAAGTTTTTGAACTGAACTGAACATCCTCATCATTTTCCAAATGTTCCAATGGCTCCTTGTTATAATGAGAAATCCATTCAGAGTTCTTGCCTTGGACTTCAGACATGAAGTCCATCTCCCTGACCTGCAGCTCTAGTCATAGACCCTGTACTCGCCCCCAGTTGGAAAGGTCACCACTGCACCCCCAGCCAGAACTCCCTCTGCTCCGTCCCTGAGCTCTGTTGCTTGTCTTGTGTTTATAGCATTACTTCATCTTGGAGGCACCTGATCTTCCTCCGCACTAGAAGGTGAACCCCTGGAAGACAAGGCTTGGCCTTAGCCAGATCTTCGTGTTTCCTGCCGCCCAGGGGCACACAGTCTCTTGCACAGAACAGGGATCCGGTGAACATTTTGTTACATGGACATAGACCACGGCCTGAGTGGCTGACTGCAAAGAGCAATGAGTGAAACTAGACAGAACACACCAAAAACACACGTCATTGGAGAACTGTGGGACCTCACCCAGGTAACTTATCCCTAGAAAAAATTATAAAACGGGGGACATTAAGAAATGGTCTAGACCTGGCCTGCTGTAGCTATTTGTTAAATGTTAGGCAGAGGGGCAGGACCAAGAAAAAAAGACTCTGCATTCCTTTCTTCTCCAGTTTCCATCCAAGCTGGTCTACTGATGATAAAAAGGAAAATTTAGACCCAACACTGGAAACTGAGGAGTCCCTCCCACAGGGGATGAAACCTTCCCATTCTATGTAGTGATGGTACAGGCAAGAGTTCCAGGGACGGAGCAGCTGAGCCAGGCCCAGATGGAGTCCATCATTCTTGACATTTAGGAAGAAACACCTGCCAAATCGTTCCAGGGCAGGGTCCTCTTGCCAGTTTGCTCTTGTCTAGAACACCCAGGAAGGGCCTACTTTCCAGCATGGGCTGCACCCCGCATGAGCCCACAGGTTCCTGCAACCACCCACTGCTCCTCTTGTGCATTCCTGGAAAGGAGCTATCCCTGCCCGTCTTGCTGGAGTGAACCTGGCCACAGATCCCTCCTGTCTTCCCTAGTACTTGGTCAGGGATGTGATGAGGTGGACAGAGGCACCTGAAAGCCTTCCCCAGTCTCTGCCCATAAAAGCAGCCTCCCGGGCTGGTCTGTTTAGCTCACATGCCCTTCCACCTGGTGCACCTGCTCCCACTCACCTCTTGAGAGCCTTAAGGGGCAACTTACAGGTGCTGTGCTTAGAGATGCCCTGCTTGGGTGGAATGGACAACTGTCTACCCACCTTCTGTTTGTCCTCATTTGGGAATTATTTGCCAACCACATTCAAAGTGCTTTACGTGTGTTCACTCACTCATCGCAATCTCGTGGTTGGTGTTGTCTTTACTTACCATCT
This sequence comes from Loris lydekkerianus, assembly GCA_963574355.1. Taxonomy (NCBI): domain Eukaryota; kingdom Metazoa; phylum Chordata; class Mammalia; order Primates; family Lorisidae; genus Loris; species Loris lydekkerianus. The sequence continues at coordinate 54,030 of CAUYPK010114439.1, read as the reverse complement.
TATAAATAAGAGAACTGAGGCACAGAGGGCTTAAAGAGCTCCCTGAGCAATAGTGCTAATAACAGTGGCAGGTGGTTGGGTGCCAGAGTCCAGCTCTCAGCTCTGACTTGATACTGAATGAACAATCAAATTCACGGGGCATAAAAATCCAGCTGAAAAATGAAACCAAGTGGCCCGACTGCAAAACGTGGTTGATGCGGGGAGAGACAGACAACATTGTAAAACAAAACATAAATAGTGTTCCCTGCGAGATGCAAGGCGATAACATATTGATAACAACAAAAGTAGGCTGTCAAGAGCAGCCTGGAAGTAAGAAGCACAGTTTCCTTGAAATAAAAGCAGAAACAAAAACTAGACTTCCAAAATAAAGGAGTAAATAACAGGATAATTATTGTTGAAAACTGAATTAACGAAAACACAGGCCGGAATAAAGGCAGAGTGAAAACAGGTTATAGAATTTTCAAATCACTAGAAGAAAAACAGAGCCAATTAAATCAGATCAGCTAACAACAGGAAGAGTTAAAAATAAAAGAAAGCAATACAGACGCAGAATGTGGCTAGTTTGAAAGAAAGAATACATTTTATGTGAAAGAAATATAGAGCCTTTTACTCTTTTCATGTGCTTAAATATGCATGGGGCCTAAAAAACCCCAAAATATATCAAAAAATAAAAATAATAGAAAAAACCATACAAAACACATAACCACTTAGTAACTTTTAAACATTGTTAAATACTCTTGGGTTTGGAGGAAATTTAAACAAATGATGGACTGTTTAGAAATCAGCCCAATTGAACATTCTATAAAAAAAAGACAAATTTCCCAAAAGAGAAATATATGAAGGACTGGAAGCAGCAAAGACAACTACATATCCTTCTGTCCCTCAACCTGGTGGAGGCTAAAAGTGTTGACAACGTCTAGTGATGGATGGGGGGCAGGCCTCCCACAGACTTCTGGTGGACTTGCAAATTGCTGTAACATCTAGAGGAAAATTCGAGCTCATGCATCAAAATTGGCCTTCTAAGAATATATCCTGAGGGAATAAGTGGAAAACTGCTCGAAGATTCATGGATAAGGATATTCATTGGAGTGAACAGCTGAAAAATGTTCACTCTATCAATAGGGGAGTAGTTAAATCAGGGATGGGTGTGAACAGCGGGTTCTTGGTACCCATCACCCGGCATGAGACAGATCTCTACATCTTGACATGGTAAGATGATGATCTATGATGATCTTTACATCTTGACATGGTAAGATGATGATCTATGATGATCTCTACATCTTGACATGGTAAGATGATGATCTATGATGATCTATGACTAAGATGGAAAAACCAAAGGCATGTTACTGAGCCATGTGCTGAGATGATCTTGTTTGAGGAACTCTGTTGATTGCATTTGCTGTGTATGTGTGTGTATGTATTGGCACAGGAAATATATAAAAGAATATGTGGAACAAACAGATATCTCTGCTAGCTTTCATGGGGGATGAGGGGTAAGATTATAGAGTGAGATGGTGAATGTTTGATTTCTGCTTTATAAATGTCTTTATTACTTGCACTTTGAATTTTTAAAAATGAGTTTCCTTTATGTGAAAAATTCTACACAGATATGCCCAGTAAAAAGATAATAATTAAATAAAGACTTGAATACAGAAGGGGCTGTTCATGTTTCTCTACTTATGACTATGGGTTCCCCTCACTCTGCTGCTGGTTATTCAAGAGAGAGGTGTGTGTAGGGGTAATTGAGGGAGAAGGAAAGGAAGAGAGAAGGTAAGGAGGGAGAGAAAGAGAGAGAGAGGAGAGAGAAAGGAGAGAAGAGAGGGAGAGGGGAAGAGGGAGCGAGTGAGCAGAGGCCTGCGGATGGCTGTGTACCTGCGCTGTACGCAGCTGGGATGCAGGCTGTGCTGGGGGATGCAACGGGGAGGGGAACGCGTCTTGTCACCTCATCTCCATTTTTCAGCAGCTCTCAATGCAGCTCAGAAGACCTCTGCTCACTTAGCTCCTTTGAGGTTGCTGTGGCTCCAAGAAGTGTTCCAGACGGAGGACCGATGTCACCTTCACCTTCGTCCCACTATTTCCTATCTTGGGGTCCTCATTCGCATTCTCAGAATGCCCCCACAACTTCATATTTCTTGTATGTCACTCTGGAGGGAACACTTCCTGTATTTGTTTGGATCTCATCTTCCTGGGGGCAGGAGCAGAGCCTCCTGTCTCCCCGTCCCTCCCACACCCATCATTCTCAGCAGTACAAACAATCCTCACTCCTGCCCAGAAACACTCCTGGCTTCCTGCGCTTTCCTTGTGTCAGCCACTCCTAGATCTGCTCTGCTCTCTCCTCCCATCCTGTCCTAAACCTGGATTCCCAGACAATTAACGCGACACCTGTTAGGTACGCTAACGTTGCTATGGCACGGAGGGGCATATCCTTCTCTTTAGAAGATTGTGCCCAGGTATTTAGGAATGAAATAGCATGATGCTTATAATGTACTTTTGAGTCATTCAACAAAAAGGGGGAAAAAGGATGGGAAGAAAATTAAAAAGAGAGTAAGCACATACGGCAAAACCTACCCAGGTGGTAGGTTCGCAGGTGCTTGGGGTACTGCCTTCTGACTCTTCTGTATATCTATCATACTGTATGTTACCCCATAAAAAATGAGGAAAGGTATTTACTGAACAGAGCAAGATCAGCCGGTGACCAGTGGAACGTCCCTTGAATTTGTCCCTTCTTCCATCACCAGAGCCTGGGTTCAGGCCTCCTCACCAGCTTCCAGACTCAGCCTCTTCCATTCCCCCGATTCTCTACAAAGCTGCCAGGAGCTGCCCACACTCAGCATCACAACCCCCAAGGCCCTCCATGCTCTGTCACAACCAAGTCCACCAGCTTCAACCACCCTGGATGCCGCAACCCAGCAAGTCGCAGGTGGTCATCCTCTGCACCCTGTGGCTGACCGCCCTGCTTTACCTCCTCAGGCTGGGAGGCCCTTCCCCTCCCACAACCTTCCTCCTTGGCTGCCTGGCAACCTCCTGCCCATCTCTCAGGCCTCAGCTCTTTCCAGGATAACTCCTCCCATTTTCTCCTGCCTACCTTCTCATTCCCCTTCTTCCTTAAGCCCCTGTCATGTTCTGTGCCCACATGCACTGCTCAGTGTGGTGAACACTGACCAGGTCTCATTATCTGTGTAATGCCAGGACCTCATCCTGGCACTGCCATGTACTAAACAAGCAGATGGCTGTTACAAGAGGGAATGAATGAATGAATCGATGAATGAATGAATCAATCAATGAATGAATGATGGTCCAAGTTAGGAAAGTGGGTAAACCTTCTGACTTGCATATACTTGAAATACTGAAGTGAATTAGTCATTATACTGTTTGTTATTCACTATCTACTGAAGGACTACCACAGGCCACTAGTCATATGACCATTTTTATACTCAAGTCCTGCTTGATTCACTCATTCACTCATTTATTCACTCACTCATCAGGCTCTTGACACTTGCTGAGCTTGGGGCACTGTAGACTTGCAAAAGTCAATCAGGTGTAGACATGGCTCTAGGCGGAGATAAGACGTGAGCATAAATATCGGAGAAAAGTGGTCAGGGGCATAGGAAAATATAGGTAGTGGGTAGTGGGAGTGCAGAAGAGGGAGAAATGACTCCTAGGAGTCTCCCAAGAGGACATGAGGAATGACCTCCTGGGTGAGCTGATATTTGCACTTGACTTTGAAGGATGGAGAGTTTTAGACATCAGCCTTTGGAAGGGGAAAGGCCTTCCAGATGAAGAGACAGAGCACAAAACTAGGCCATGAGCCTATGCAGACGGGTTACCACTTTGCTGGAATGACATTGAAGAGAAGTGGTGGAAAAAGTTGGGGAGGTAGGATGAGGTATTCAGCTTTCATTCTGTGAGCACGGGTGCCATGGAAGTTTTCAGAGGAAGAATCGACCAGGCATGCTTCCAGGTTATCCCAGCAGAAGTGTGCATGATGAATGTGTGCATTTAACTTGTCCCTTGAAGAGTCCCTAAGAGCACCACTGACCTCACTGTGCACAGGGTTTCGCTCACAAATGTGCACATACTAAACACTTAATACATTTCTTTAATTTTAATTGCACTGAGTCTAAGGACATGTGTACATTTGTGAATATATGAACATCTACCTCTCTTACTGCAATACACCCGTTCAGCCAATTCTCCCTAGTTGAATTGAAAACTCTTGAGGGCAGGAAGCTTCTCTTAGCTGCACTTCTTTTTTGCTTGGCTCCCCACCACTCCAAATCCTCAACACTTCTTTCCTGGATCATTGCAACAGATTTGTGATGGTTGCCTTCCCATGAGCTCTTGGCATGGCAACTAACCCTGGTGGACCAACCCTGCTCAATAACCTGCCATGGCTCCCTCTTACTTTTTGACATTTAAGATCCTTCATAGTCAGGCCACACTCTAACCCTATCTATCTCCCATTCCTTATCCACATGTCCCCAACTGTAGCCAGACTCTTTCCTCTCCAGTTCCTTTGTTGGATCCTCCTTTTTACAGCTCTTCTCATGCTGCTACCCCAACCTGCTCTTTTCCTCACAGCTCAAGGCCCGGCTTTGCCAGCAGTGTGATATAGGGTGAAGATTCAGAAAGACCTGGCTTCCGACCCCAGCTCTCTGATTCCGCATGCAAACATAGACATGCTCGGCACTCTCTTGGAATTTCACTTTTCTCATCTACAAGATGGGAACAATAATGATAGTGTCTAGTTATTATTACAGCTTGTTACTATCAACGGGGCTATTGTGAAGAGTTAATACGATTCTGTGCTCCGTAGGTGGTGACACTCCCTTCTTCTCAGACTACTTGGAGCTCTAGTAAGGAATTCCTGTGAGTCAGGTGCTTATGGGAGAAGGAAGCTGTATTCTGAGGGAGTATATAACACATACCAGACACTGCTGGGCTTTTGTCATTTATTCCCTCTGTACCCCTAAAATACAAACATTTTTGTCCTCACAATCTGCTTGAGATCACACAGCTCTTAGCTAACCCTTACTAACTGTCTTTGAAACAGCCATAATGGCTGTTATTAAATATTTACTATGTTCTAAGAACTACACTGGGCATATTACACACAATAGTTCATGTAAGGGCTTAATCCTGACAGTCATGCTCCCCGGAAGGAGATGGTGAGACTCAGAGAAGTTAAGGGACTTGCCTAAGGCCCTGCAAACAATAAACGGAAGGGCTGGATTCCAACAGGGGACATATGACTTCAAGCCCGTGTCCTCAAATACTGTGCTGTCTAGGCCAGCAACTCAGAATGCAGCCCTGGGAGGCCAAGCTGGTCTTTCCAGGTTTTCCATGGGACCTGGCCCACGTGTGGGGTTGCAGTAATCATTACTGATCACAGGGGCCTCCAGGTGAGGCAGGTTCCACCAGGCATTAGTAGTGGCAATCGTTACTTTGTCAACTTTGACACTTACCCAATGGTGCAGCCGGGATCTGCTTCAATGGTCCAGATACAGTTGAGATTGTGTTCATAAGGAGCTGGATACCCAGGTGACAGCACCTGCCCCGACACTTCTCCTTTCAATGTCCCTCCACACTCAGCTGAAAGAAATCCCAAAAGAGTGAGCTTTGCAGGGTGGCCTGCGCTGCCAGCTGTCACTCAGAGGCTCCTCATGCCTGTGTGCCCCTGAGCGCTTCCTGTTCATTCTGGGTGATTGAATGTAGCACATTAAGAGGTCCCTGGATGAGATCTGTATCCTGAACCTATAAAGAACTTCTATAATCCAACAATAAAAAGACAAATAACCCAATTAAAAATGGGTAAAGGATGTGAATAAACATTTCTCCAAAGAAGATATATTAACAGCCAATAAGCATATGAAAAGATGTTTGACATCATTAGTCCTGAGGGAAATACAAATCAAAAGCACAATGAGATATCACTTCACATCCACTGGGATGGCTGTAGTCAAAAAGATAGAAAATAACAATGGCAGACTGCGGAGAAACAATTGAGGATGTGCAGAAACTGGAGCCCTCATGCCTTACTGGTGGAAATCCAAAATGGTGCAGCCACTTTTAAAAACACTTTGGTTGTCTTCCAAAATGTTAAACATGGGATCTGGCAATTCTGCTCTTAGGTACACAAACTTACGAGAAATGAAAGCACATGTTCACAGAAAAACTTGAACATGAATGTTCATAACAGCATTATTCACAGTAATCAAAAGGTGGAAACAAATCCAGTGTCTATCAGTTGATGAGTGGGGAAACAAAATGTGGTAAATCCACACAGTGGAATATTATTTAGCTGTAAAAAGGAATAAAGGCTCTGATAAATGCAATGATACAGATGAACTTTGACAGCATTAGCTAAGTGGAAAAAGCCAGACACAAAAGGCCACACACTGCAGTTCCATTTATGTGAAATACCCAGAATATGCAACTCTTAGAGACTGATGGTCCATTAGTGGCTGCCTGGGCCTGGGGTTAGGGGACAAGGGAGAGTGACTGCTAAGGGGGGGTTGAATTTTTACTTGGGGAAACAAAACGTTCAAAAATTAGGTTGTGGTGCTGGTTGCACAACCCTGTGAGTAGACTGAAAACAACTGAATTGTACACTGTTTAACAAAGCAGGCATCGGGGTGTCAGTCTGACTGCCTACTCTGTGGCCCAGCTCCTCCAGTCCTCTCAGGGAGGAACATGCAGGAGCTCGAGCCTGCTCACTGATAGCAACAGGACTGGTACCAGCTGCTAGGAGGACAGAGGTCAGCAAGATACTGGCCCTCCTCTGGAAGAGCTTGCAGTCTAGTAGAGGAGGCAGCCGCTGTGGATGCTATGCACTCTAACAACGGCAAGTGGTGAATGGCAGCAAATGTGACCGATTTTCCCCAGCACAGGACAGGGACAGTCCAGGAGAACCACAGTTTCTAATAAACCCTGAGGGAGGGACAGAAGTTGAGCAGGTTGGTTGGGTGGCAGCACGGGCTGGAAGGGACAGGAGGAAGAGGACACTGCAGGCTGGGAGAGGGCATGTGCAAGGTTCCTGGAGGTGAGGTGCTGCCTGGCAGGTTGGGTTTGAGTAGGGAGATGTGGTGGATGGGGCTGGAAAGCTGGGCCAGCACGGGGTACTGCACACTGTACACTGTACACCAAGCTGTTACACAGTCACCACTATAGGAAAGAACTGCAGAGTCTATACACTCAAGTGAGTTGATCACATCTCACATTAGTGAACTTCATCAGGAAGATCACCGTGGTAGCAGTTTGAAGGGGCACACAGGGGTGAAACTGGAGGTGGAGAGGTCTTCACTGCCCACTGCAGCGGTCACTGGAGTCAATAGCTGCTGGCTCCTCCTGGCCTCCTCCTCCTTCCTCCCCCACATCTAATCTGCCTCCAAGACCAGTCTCTGAACCCATGTGAGTGTTCACATTTGACCCAGCTCTGCCTATACTGCTCACGTCTGAGCTCAGGCCCTCACCATCTCTAGGATGACACAGTTGCCCACCATCTGCAGTGCTGTCAGAGGGATCTTTATAAAATGCAAACATGTCACCGCCGTGTTCATTCCTAGAACAAAGTCCAAACTCTTCAGTTGAGTCCAAAAAGCCCACCAGAGGGCCTCCCTTTGGCCTCCCTGAAGCCCCTAGTCCAGCTGAGTCTGATGAAGTTCACTAGCCCAGGCTACAGGAACTCCTCTGATCTCTACTTGGACCAACAACTTGACAAACATCCTCCCTATGAAACCTTTTGTGACACCCCTCCCCTCTCCAGGTGGAGTTGAAAATATCCTCCCAGTGTCTCCAATACAGTGTGAGTAGATGTCCTAGCACGTGGAATATGTCATTCAAATCACATGTGTCTCCTCCACCAGACTATAAGCCCCTTGGCTGCAGGAACTCTGTCTTACTCACAATTGCACATCAAATGCCTGGTATAGTATTTGGCACCTTAAGAGATGCTTAATAAATATTTACTGAATGAGTGAGTGATGGGGTAGGTGATCAGATGAACAAAAGAAGCTTATTGCTTTCCAGGCAAATTACTATCAAGGGTCTGAATCAGGGGAAGATGAGTGAAAATGAAGAGAATACTTACTGCAGAGCTGTTTAGGAAAGGGAAGAGTTGATTAGGGAAGATGCTAGAAGAAGCAGGAGCAGAAGGGTCAAAGTCAGAGACCCTTAGTTGTTGCTACAAAGGACCCATCAAGTATCTCATGGACCCCTTGAAGAAGCACTGGGGAGGGGCCCTCTACTAATCCTTTGCTCAAATCTCATGGAGGGACCTCCCTCAGGGGTGCTACTGGGATGGAAGGTGCCCACCTGACTGGACCACAACAGGCTGAATGGGCGCATGGTAGGGAGTAGGATGTTGGTGAGAGGAGGAGGCTTGACTGCCTTCACAACACAGATGGTGACTGAAAGGTGGCAGGACATTATGCACACCCTTGGTTGGAGGTTCCTGGTATATTTCAGACCGAAATTCCCTCCTCCTTCCGGGAAAGTGAGTGTTTGGAGGCAGCAGCTTGGGGAGCACATCATCGCAGACACACCTGCTCCTTTCCCCACAGGACACCTTGTCTGGGGCCTGGTGAGGGGCCAGAGAGGCCTGAGTGGGCCACACACACAGAATCACCAGCATCAAGGCTGAAGACTCTGCTCTTTCTGGTCTTTTCCCTTCCTCTCATCCTACAGCTTTGGCCAGTTTGGGCAGCAGAGTCTACTTGTCAACAAAGAAAACCTTTGGATGCTTGGAGCCGGTGATTTTCAACCAATGTGCTGTGAGAGGATCATAAGTGTGCCACGAAAAATTTTAAGATCTTTAATTAAATTATTTTCAAAAGGAGTTCAAAGCACAGTAAGTATATTCCTTTTTTTTACTCCTTTTTTGGATCACATTAAAATTTCAGTGTGCCATGGATGTTTAACTATAGGTTCAAGTGTGCCATGAGATAAAAAGGTTGAAAAACACTGCTTTAAGCTACAGCAGTCACTTCTGGTAGACCATGATGAAGTCTACTGCAACACAAGATGTATAAAAATAGGCACACAGAGTTGCCAAGACACAGCCTTGGGAGTCTCCACGGGGAAGGCCTCCAGGTTTCTAAGTACACATGCTCTTACTTAGTGTGACTTGAGCAGATCCAATAAATCAAGTCCACCTGGAATTTTTTTTGTTGATTTTGTTTTTTGGAGACAAGGACCTCATTCTATTGCTTAGATAGAGTGCTGTGGCATCATCATTGCTCACAGCAACCTCAAAGTCTTGGGCTCCAGGGATCTGCCTGCCTCAGCCTCCTGAGTAGCTTGAACTACAGCTGCATGCCTCTATGCCTGGCTAATTTTTCTAATTTTTGAAAAGATGGGGTCTTGCTATGCTACTGAGGCTGGTCTTGAATTCCTGAACTCAAGAATCCTCCTGCCATGATCTCACAAAGTGCTAGGATTATAGGCATGAGCCACTATGCCCCGCCTCCAATACAGGGTGGGCATAAAGTTTGTGTGCAATTTAAAATAGTTGTACATGGACTTTATGTCCATTCTGCATTTGATAATTATCCTATAATGTGAATCATCACTCCTCCTTACATGTTGTGTTCTCTGGCTTGCTTTCTGGTGGCATTACACTGTCACCTGTGTATGCACGCATCTCCCCGGCTACCTGGGATCTGCCTGTCTTTGTATTCCTAGTGCCTCGCATAGGGCATGGTTTGTGAAAGAAAGGAGGAATAAGAGGAACAGAGGGGGAGAAAAAAGGGATTTGTCTGCAGACTGGGTCAACCTCAAGGACAAAAGGAAAGGAAGTCCCTAGAGGCTATGCGAAGGCCACTGCTTCGGTCTGTCCACTTTCAGAGAATGTAAATTCATGCCTTCAGCCCTTGTACCTGTTCAGGCCAGAATGTTTATATTCCCACCTTGTCCATCCTGTTGGTGAATTCTAACCTGTCCTTCCAAGTTTCAACTGCAACATTCCTTCTCAAGCAAAACTTTCTCATATCCTCCTAATGCATTGCACATGACTCTTTCTACAGTGCTTGTCTTAAATGATAATTATCTGTTTGTGAGTCTATTCTCCTTGCTATGGTGTGGGAATGAGCTTTTCTTTCTCTTTTTCTCTCCTTCCTTCCCTCCCTCCCTCCTTCCTTCCTTCTTCTTTCTACTTCCACACCTACCGAGACATACACTCGTACCAATTCTGGCATGTGAGTGGCTTGGTAGGTACTTACATGTTTTTCCAGGGGACATTTTGTTCTTATAAGATCAGCCAGTGTTGCATGAGGATATGGGGAAGGGGGCGGACAGAGGGAGAGTCCTGATGCTGGGGAGACAGGATGAAGCAGTGTGGTGGGGATCCTCATGGCCAGGGAGCTTGGGTGGCAAGAGATAAAGAGCCCAGACAAACAGAATCCCCCATTAAGCCTGTTTCGCACTTCTGCCTCAGGCCATCATCTCTTGTCCTGGGATGCATGAAGCCTCCAGAAAGCCTCTGCAGACATTCTAGAAGAACCATAGACTTGAGAAGAAGCAAGTTCATTACTGCCATCTTTGTAAGACTGAGATCAATGCTAGTTAATGATCGTGTTCTTACCCTTAGAAAAGGGGGCATGAGCTCTATTTTACCTAGAGGGGAACTGAAACCAAGAGTGAGTTGGAGACTTGTTTGAGCCTTGGTGTTAAGAGAATCCTGGAACTCAGGAAAAGCCCCACCTCTGTCACCTCTTCCCCAGCTCTGAGGACATTAGCTTTGGTCCCAGTGGCTAAATGTGTGAGAAAGGTAAGCCACCTTTCCTGAGTGTGCTGCTATAGGGGTGTAATGAGGTATGAAAACAAGAAGGGAGTGCAGGTGAGCCATGATGACTGTTAATAGGATTCCCCCAAGCCCTAGGAGCATGGAGCCCAACTGGAAGACCAGAGTTGGAGCATGGGGTTGCCAGAGACCCAAGAGGTTCCCAGGAGAGCAAGTGGTCTCCTACCGACACAGGTGGGCAGAGGCCGGTCCCAGGTTCTGCGCTCCCCGCTAAGACATAGCAGTTCTTCACTGCCCCGCAGGTTGTATCCAGGGTCACAGCTGAAGGACACAGAGCTCCCTGCAAAATGACCTCCATCATGGACCTTGTAGCCAAACTGGGGGGTTCCTGGGTCCTCACATTTGATGAGTTCAAAACCTGGTGACGAGAGAAGAGGCAGAGTGAACAAGACCTATTGTGGTGGAAGCCATGCTTCCTGCCCTCCCTCAAAGCCACACGCTCAAGGAAGACATCTTAGCCACTGCCCCAGGTTCTGATAAACTCTCCACTGGTGATTCCCTCCACATTTCAATGCATGGTTAAGGACATATTAAGGAGCATTAGTTTCCATGTTGCTATACATAAATGATTTCAGCTTTAATAGTTTTCAGGTCCAGGGTCTGGATTTTCTATTTCTTTTGTTGACCCTCATAGTAGTCTGCCAGCAAGAGCTCTTCTTTCCATTTTGCTCACTGAAACATTCTGATAAGATAGGGCAATATGGAGAAGTCACTTTACATATATGTTTACGAGCTCAGTTATGACTTGCTTAAACATATCCTGTTGAAAAAGGCTAGAAAAGGAAACAGACTTATATGGAGCTCCCACTGTATAGGCCTTTGCATGTGTTATCTCTCATTTGTTATTATCTACATTTTACAACTGAGAGCATTGACTTGGGAAGGCTAAATAAATTCTTCGCACAATTTTCATATGATAGAAATGTAATTCAAAGGTGACTCTATTTAATCCTCTTCCACTCTGAACCACCTGCTATAACAGGCAAAGATGCCTCTGTCAGAGGCATGATGGCTCAAGGTAGTTGCCAAAATAACTGAAAAGAGCAGATAAGGTTTTAGCAAGAAAAAGGAAATTTATTAATGAACCCCCAGCAAGCCAAGCCCCATCCTAGTGACTGCAGGCTTCATAGAAAGGGTTTTATTCATAACTTTGAGGAGTAGCAGCTGCTTCTGGGAAGTCTCCTAGGCTGTTAATTAACTCTCAAAACAACCCACCTGCAAGAGTAATCAGACTTATTCCCATAATAACCCAGATTAGCCTGATCCAAAACAATCCAAAATAGCCTAACCAAATATCCAGCTAACTATCTAATGCCTTTGCCAGATGGCCTAGAGCCCAGGTAAAGGGAATCTTAAGTATACTCATTTTCCCCCCCACTAGCTTTTTTGAGGTAAAATTCACTTACCAGACATCCACCCATCTAAAGTGTACAATTTAAATATGTTTTGGCATATTCATGGATTTGTGCAGCTGTTACCACAATCAGTTCTAGAATATTTTCATCACTCCAAAAAGAAGCTCCACACACATTTCCCCCCAACTCCCTCAGCCCTGGGGAACTGCCCATTTATTCTTTGTCTCTACGGATTTGCTTATGCTGGACAGTTTATATAAATGGACTTATACAATATGTGGCCTTGGTGACCTGCTCCTTTCACTTAGTATAATGTTTTCAAGGGTCATCCATGTTGAAGAATGTATCAGCACTTTACGCCTTTTACTAGCCACATGACATTCCACCACATGGACACGTCACATTTTGTTTAGCTATTCATCTGTTGATGGTCACTCACTGGGTTTTAAGACAGGCTATAACATGACATTCTTTGTATCTGGTGGGCAAGCAGAAGCTCACATAAATGAATAAAATGGGAAAGCCTGAATTCATGGTACACACAGATGCAAGAAAGACTTACTGGAAAACTGCAATTCAAAGCCCTTGCTGGTGTTTTCAGCATCAGTGATGAAATCAAGCCACAGACTGCTGGATGTGCTGTTCAAGGTCACCCCCATCATCTCAGAGTTGCTGAACACACCCAGTAAGCGGGCGGAGTTGTTGTTGCCATCATAAACCTGGACATAGGAGAGATCCCAAACCCAATGTCATCAGCATGGCCTTATTTTGAACTTGGCCTTTCCACCCCACAGCTCTGGAGTTTAGCACTGGTAACGACTGCTGGAGGCTCAATGAGTCATCAGATGCAAGGAAGACAGTGGAGTAAAACCAGCAACTGAGCAAGCTATCTCATTTTCCCTTGGGGTCAGTTCTGTGCTTGGCCCATCTCTAGTGTGAAACTGGTTTTTAGGAAATGGTCACTAGTCTGGCCTTTTCTCTGGAGATCTGCTCTTGTTTCTCCAACTCCCATATGGCACCAGTTTACTCTTCAGCAGCCCTGGGAGGCCAGGTTAGGGTTGCCTGCCTCCCAAGCCATCTGTTTCTGAAGACAGGAAGGATGAAAGCACTCTATATTGCTCAATCCTCAATCCTGTCCTTCCAGTAGATGAGACGGCCATCCTCCCACCTGATCCCACCCCCTTGTGACAAAGGCCTATCTTCAACACTCTGCTGGGCATGATCCCTGGAATCCAGGAAGGATGGAGTTTAAATGGCCAATATGTCAGGGTGACTTTCCCTTCCCCAAGCTCATTCCCTGCTCCTTCCTTCCTAAAGTGAGGACTCCAGCTAGGGCCTGCTGGGCTTGCCAAGGGTGGAATCGTGCAGGCATCTGGCTTCCCTGACTCCCATCTGTCCCCCGAACTTCTGAGCACCAGCAAAGACAACAGTCATCAGAATAATGAACCAGCTCCCCAGGTTTCAAGGTTGCTGCTCCTTTCCAGATAATTGTACAAATAACAACAGAAGTTGTGATTGAGTGAAAGACCCCCTGGTGCTTTGGTAAATATCAAAGATGAGAGCTATGGGTGGGTGATGAATATTTGTGCATGACACACAATGTGGTGCCAGCTGCCAGCAAAATGGAACAATATTTCCATTCCACTATTTATGAAGCAAAGCTTTCTAAAAGAAGCCATCCTTCAAGCTAACAGCACTGTATATTACAGAGATTTGTTTGGGCTCCTGGGAACTTCAAGTCTGTCTCCAGATCCTATGTGCAATTGCTTTATGTCACTGATGGACTGAGTGAATTCTGGGATTACAGCAGACATCAGAATGATACCAGTTCAAAGAGTTTGGCCCACAGCTGCATGTAAATGGTAATAAATATATTTTGACCCATGGAAATATATATTGGGATTAATGGTTCAAGGCATTAATCATCGATGGTTGCTAATGTTTAAATAAGAAATACAACCAGACATTGTGTGTTTCTTAATGGAAGATAAACCATCACCTATGAAGCTCTCTTGCCAAACAAATTCAAACCAGATCTGGTCAAGCCACTGGATCTAATTTCCACCTTCCAGGAAATATTGAGGACAGAGGAACATGTGAAATGATACCCCAGTAGTGTAGTCAGAAAAATCCAGAATGTGGAAAATTCTGCTGAATCTAAGGATTTTTGGATATGACAAGGGGGATAAAAAAAGACCCAGGGAGAAACTCAGATATTAAAAAAAAATGAGACCACTCCTCTAGTGTGTGTGGAGCTTATTTGAATCCTGACTCAGAACAAATGGTGCATTTTAGAAATATTATGACATACATGAGATACATGTAATTGAAAATTGGAACACTCACTGGATATATGATGGTATATGAGAAATTATTTCTAGTGAATAAAGAGTAGGATAGGAACAGGATATTGTCCTTAATTTCCAAGTATAATTCACCCTAATTTGTTAAAAACAAAAGTGTTGTTTGTGACATTACAATAAAATACTCATTGCAGAAAAACTTATAAAACAGAAAAACACACACATACAGAAACAACTTTCAGCACTTAACAACATTGTGGTGACCATTTTTCCAGGCTTTGTTCTATGCGTTTATCTTCTACAGATTTTTTTTTTTTTTTTAATAAAAATAAGATGAAACTATAGATACTATATAGGGCAATCTTCTCTTTCACTTAATAGAATGTGTTTATATTTTAAGTCATTACTTATTTTTTCCACAACAACATTTAAATAGCTGCAGGAGTTTCCATCATAAGATTAAAATATTTCCACATAAAATATATCCACAATATATTCATGCCTATAATATGTGCTGTGGCATATAAAAGGCACTCAGTAAATGCATGATAAATAAACCGATATTTTTCCTCTAGTATTTTTGTCTTTAAATCAACCTGGACTTTATTTTGGCATATGATATGAAATTCTACCTTATCCCCTTGATAGATTAGCCATTTAGCAAAATCCAGTCTGTAAATATTCCACCCACCACCAATTTGAAATCCATCTTTTTCAAATATATAATTACATAAATTTGGTTTTGTTTGTCAACTTTCTAGTCTATTACATTTGTCTACTGTCTATTCCTGAGCATGACCCACCCTGTTTTAGTTACTATAGCTTTTATAATCGGTTTAAAATGTTAATATTCAGTAGAGAAAGTTTTCATTTGTCTTCTTTTAACTCAAAAAAATGATTCTGCCAGATGTACTTTTATAGATAAACTAAAGAAGATTTTTCTTAAATTACAAACATAAAACAAAATCCTCCAAATACAGCATGTAATTATCCTTGTTCATTTTTTTTTTTTTTTTTGGAAATAGGGTCTTTCTCTGTCACCTGGGCTGGAGTGCAGTGGTGTCATCAAAACTCACTGCAACTGTAAAATCTGGGTTCAAGTGATCCTCTGGACTTGGGCTACCAAGTAGCTAGGACTTCCAGGTGGCGGCCCATGTTACAGAAAATAATTTTTTTTATTTTCTGTAACATGATGTCTCACTATATTGCTCAGGCTGGTCTTGAACTCCTGGTCTCAAGTAATCCTCTTGCCTCAATCTCCTAAAGTGCTAGGATTATAGGCGTGAGCCATTGCACCTGCACCAAAACACAATTCTGACTCAGTTACAGTAAATGTATGGACTGATTTGAGAAAAAAAAAAAATGCATCTGTGTGATATGTCTTCTTAGCCACATACATAGTGTCTGATTTCATTTTAATCTAGTTGTCCTTTATGTCTCTCGGTGACATTGGGTACTGACTCCTGGGTATTTTTATATTTTTGATTACTCCTGGGAGGTGGGCCTTTGTATACATTATTTCCTACGTCACTTGGTAGTCCAGTTCGTCATCATATGCAGGTGATAAAAATCTCCCTGAGAAATCCCAGAGACTCCGCGCATATCCATCACATCCAATAAGGCAACATGGCCGGTTTCTAAAGGAATATGCCAAGCGGATGGCTTTTTAAACACAATTACAAATGTGGGCGTCATTTCTGTGAACATTCCTGCGTGTCCACTTGTACGCGTGTGCTGAGTTTCTCCAGGGCAGAGTGGAGAAACTAGTTGCAGGGAAGGCACATCTGCAACTTGATTAGACACCACCGCATTGCTCTTGGAAGAGGAATACCTATTTATTCTCTCACTAGCAACATATGACAGTTTTCTTGGCTTTACATCCTTGCTGACACTTGGTGTTTTCAGGCACTCTGATTTTTTTCCAATTTGATGGGTATAAAATGATATATCATTTTAATTTACATTTCCTTGATTACCGCTGAGGTTGAGCATCTTTTTGTGTGTTTGTCAACAATTCTACTTTCCTCTTCTGTGAATTGCTTGCTCATATCCTCTCTTCATCCCCCAGCATGAACTCTCCCTGCATTTATTTTAGTTACCGTATATACTCGAGTATAAGCTGACCCGAGTATAAGCCGACCTTCTTGATTTTACCCTAAAAACTGGGGAAACTTAGTGACTCGAGTATAAGCCGAGGTGGAAAATGCAGCAGCCACTGGTAAACTTCAAAAATAAAAATATATACCCCAAACAATTACAACAATTGAGGAATCAGTAGGTTAAATGCTGATACCCTCACATCAGATACAGCTGAAGCTCTGTTTGGACATACAGATGATGAGGAGGAGGAATCCAGTTTTGAAGGATTTTAACCTTTGTGATTTAGCTTGATTACCTATTAAGCTAAGCTCACCGAATCAAATAACCTGTATGACCCGAGTATAAGCCGAGTTCGGGTTTTTCGGCACAAATTTTTGGCACAAAAACTCGGCTTATACTCGAGTATATACGGTAAATCACCTTCAAAATAAAGTTTCATCATTTTCTCAGTAAAGATTATGCACATTTTGTGTGTGTATGTGGGGCTTATTCCTAGATGTCTTATAGTTCTTGTTTCTATTTTAAACGAGACGTCTTCCTTTGATTACATGTTTTAATTGGTTGTAGAAATACCAGTAGCTTTGTGGAATTGTGTCATTGGTTCTAATGATTTATTAGTTGATTCTTTTGCATATTCTAAACAAAAGAGAG
The DNA here is from genome assembly GCA_963574355.1 of Loris lydekkerianus. Classification (NCBI taxonomy): domain Eukaryota; kingdom Metazoa; phylum Chordata; class Mammalia; order Primates; family Lorisidae; genus Loris; species Loris lydekkerianus. The sequence continues at coordinate 36,823 of CAUYPK010114439.1, read as the reverse complement.
GATTTTTACATTCCTTCCTAATTATATCATGTTTTTTTGGGAAATAATTATAACGGTTTGAGTCTTTTTCAGTATAATCCTAAGTCCTAGTGGTGATAGGAGAGCTATTGATCTTGTTCTGGACTTTATTGGAAGTATAAACTATTTATTAAAATAAGAGATTTTTTAAAAATTATGAGTATTTATTGAATTTCACTACATAATATTTGGGGGTATATTAGCAACATAATGTGTTTTTCTTTTCTAATCTGTTTACAAGATATTGGATGGAGCCACTGTTTGAGCAGTGTCGCCCCACAAAAATGGCAATTCCATATGGTTTGTCTAATAAATAATACTATGGGCTGTTCTAATTTTGACATTCCTGGACTCAAGCCTACTCGGTCATCATTGTTTTAATACACAGCTATATTCAATCTGATATTGTAGTTAGAATTTTTAGATCTATGATCATAAGCGAGGTTAGATTATTCTTTTCTTTTTGATTTTAATTATAAATTGATACGATTCTAGTTGCACATGTGTGTAGGGTATGAAGTGATGCTGTGATTTATGACTACAATGCAGAATAATTAAATCAAGCTAACTAACATAACCATTACTTCAAATACTTATCTTTTTTTTTTCTGGTAAGAACATTTGAAATGTGCTCCCTTGGTGATTTTGAAATGTATATTTTCATTTACTACATTCACCATGCTGTACAATAGACCTCACAGAAGAAGAACCTTATTCCTCCTGTCCAACCGTGGTTCTGTGTCCCTCCCTGGACCATGATCCCTGCATCCCTTTCTAGCAACCATGATTTTTCTCTTTGATATCACTGTTTGTACTTGACTCATTCAAAAGAAACAAGTTGGGAGTTGAAGCTTTGTTTTTCTATTTTCTGAAACACTTTTGTTAGTGCAAGGACTAATGGTTTCTTTTCTTTCTTTTTTTTTTTTTTTGAGACAGAATCTCACTTTTTCACCTCTGGTACAGTGCTGTGGCATCATAGCTCACAGCAACCTTCAGACTCTTGGGCTCAAGCGATTCTCTTGCCTCAGCTTCCTAGTAGCTGGGACTACAGGCACTGGCTATAATGCTGGGCTATTTTTAGAGATGGGGTCTTGTTCTAGCTCAGGTTGGTCTAGAACTCGTAAGCTCAGGCAATCCACCTGCCTCGGCCTCCCAGAGTGCTGGGATTACAGGCATGAGCTACTGCGCCTCGCCTGACTAATTGTTTCTTTTTTTCTTTCTTATTTTTATTATTAAATCATAGCTGTGTACATTAATGTGATCATGGGGCACCCTATGCTGGTTTTATAGACCATTTGACATGTTTTCATCACACGGGTTAACATAGCCTTCCTGGCATTTTCTTAGTTATTGTGTTAAGACATTATATTCTACATTTAGTAAGTTTCACATGTACCCTTGTAAGATGCACCGTAGGTGTGGTCCCACCAATCACCCTCCCTCTGCCTATCCTCCCCCCTCCCTCCCTTCCCCCTTCCTTCTTGAGGCTTTGTTGAAGCTTACCTGTAAAATAGTTTGAACCTGGGGCTTTGGAGAGAGGATATAAGTGAATTCCAATTTTTTAAAAATGGTTATTGTTTTTTTCTAAGTACTTTTTGAAATTAGTCCTTTTTATCTATAAAGATTTTCAACTCATCTAAGCTTTCAGATTTCTTGGCTTAGAGTCGTTCTTAAATTTCTTCTTATTTTCATAATCCCTACCATATCTGAGATTATGTTCCTTTTTTTATTCCTAATATTACATATGTATGGCTTCTTTATTCTTGATCAGTCCTTCTACGTTTTCTATTTTATTAGCTATCTTTCAAAGATCTAATTGGCTTTGCTGATACTTGCTGTTGTTTTTTAGTTTTCTTTTCCCTGTCATTTCTGTCTTTGTTGTTAAAAGTATCTTTCTCCTCCTTTCTTTGGATTATTCTGATATAGTATCCAAACTACCCAAATCCTTATTTATTTTTAACCCAGGTGATGTGTCAGAAACTAGCAGAGATATATGAAAATCTCCCTTGATGACGGTAACTTTATTAAAATTTTTTACATTTTCAGAACTTTTTATTTAATTTATTCAAGCTATGTTCTTTGGCACATAAAGTTTTACCGTGGGTTGATTATACATTTTATTAATATAAAAGAATCCTTTTTAATTTCCTTACGAGGTGTGGGAGAAGTTCTCAAATTTATCTTATAATAAGCTGATTTCATTTCTCTGTGGTTTACCATCTTCCATTCATTGCCTCCACTCCATTTTTTAATTGGGTGATCATGTTTTTCATCTCTATTCAATCTTTCCTCATCTCAGATTGCTCTGTTTTCATTATTGCCTATTTTTGTGTCATAAATATAATATTCTCTCAAATTCCGTTAAGAATACAAATTAGGAGCTTTTAAAGTATTTTTCTTTTCTTTGTTGCTTCCAGAGGGGCAATTAGCTCTGATTCCTCAGACAGGTCTCTTATATCTGATCTACCGAATATTTACACATATTCGGTTAATTTTCTTGGGGATGCCATTACAGAGCAAGAATGGAAATGGAGAATGGAAACACCCAGTAGTCTCTCAGGGGAAGCAAAAGAGCTGAACTCAAAGAGGCCAGAGCAGGTGCTACCCCTGGTGCTAAAGGGTGTGCACGTGTGTGCACACGCATGTGTGTATGTGTGTGCAAGTGGAATCACCTGTGCATCACCTTGCTTTGCCTGGCTTGCCAACAAAAGCTGAATGAAGGTCAATTTCATGTCAATAGGGAAGGAGTTCTATGTGGTCTCTCAGACCTAATGCCTATCTCCACAGGAGCTAGGAGGATTGAGATTTGGCCCTGCCCATAGTCTATAGCAGGCGTCCTCAAACTGTGGCCCATGGGCCACATGAAGCGGTGTGAATTGTATTTGTTCTCATTTTGTTTTTTACTTCAAAATAAGATATGTGCAGTGTGCATAGGAATTTGTTCATAATTTTTTGTTTTAAACTATAGTCTGGCTCTCCAACCATCTGAGGGACAGTGAATTGGCCCCCTGTTTAAAAAGTTTGAGGATGCCTAGTCTATAGCATGTCCTCGGCTCTAGGCTCTCCTGCTCTGAGCTAGGTGGTCTTAGGCTTGTCCTTAAACTTTCTGGCACTCAATCTGCCAGCAGGATTTCCTTTCATTAGTGTGATTATAGTGTGATTAGACATTTCTCAATCTGGATTCATTTTTGGGCATTTCATTTGGCAGAAATTTCTTGAAGTTGCATGTGAAAGGCACCCTTGTCTAATTTACAGGGCTGAGACCACACTCCTATTTATAACGTCCCTTTGGTCCTTCTGATGGGGACCTGTAGAGGGTGTAGTCACATGCATGGGCTTCACTCGCTCTCTTGAGCTGGAAACTGTCTTTCTGTACAATTGCATTGAAAGGCCCTTCCTGTCTTGCTCATGCTAGAGGAACAGCAAGGATCACCTGGAAGGGACCAAAATAGTAGAAGTCGGTGGTCCTGGAGTGGGAGTGGGTGATGTTTAAGAAATCTGCAGTTATTGAGGGTAAGGAACAGATCAGGGGGTCACCCATGAAAGAAAGCAGGCATCTCATGGGTCAGAAATGCAAGACCACCGAAGGTTTGGATAGTTGGTCAGACTCATGAAACACTGCATCTTTGGAGTTAAGCGTGAAGCTGGTGAGAGGTTTCCTGGGTCAGGAATTCAGTGTGCATCAAAGTTCTTTGAAGGGACAGGCAAGTCCTTGAGATTAAGAAGGTGCCCGTGGTCTAGCAGATGGGGTCAATTACACCAGGGGAAGAGTGAGATGTTCTTGGAATGGACTCTTCTCCTCTCCTTCTGCAAATATTGGTGTTGAGGTAGACTAGAGTGACAGGTATAAACTGCAGGGACACTGCACTGCAGCTGACTGTGGCTGCAGGGCAGTTGTGAGTCCTATTCACATCATAGGCTCTCTCCCTCAGGTGGGTAGCTCTAAGGCAGGGCGTGAGAACAGGGAGGTGACACACACTACTATCCCTACACCCCTGCACACCTTGCCTTCCCTCCCCAGGGGCATCGTTCTAGAGGATCGGTATACACAGGGTTCCTTGCATGGTCTTTCAGCCAGGTCAGAAGCCACAGCCTGACCTTCTGAGGACAACACTACAGAGGCCGAGACACAGGAGGAAGATGTTCTCTGCATAGAACATCAGGCTGGATATTAGAAGGCTGAGTGGCAGGGCACGTTGGGCAAGTGGCTACAGAGACAAAGTCTGAAGTCTGGGGGGAAGGTCCTCCCTGAGAGATGCAGGGATTCAGGTCCCTCTCCCTGTAACCCTCCAGGACTTCCTGGGTTCTTGCCTCCTGCATGACCACCCTGATCTCTGATGTGGTGTCTCTCCTTTCTGACCCTGACCGCCTCAGGAAGTCTTTCTCTGCCTGTCTACTAAGCTGCTCACCTGAGGCCAAACCTTGACAGTGCAGTTGGGTGTACACACCTGTTGACTGCTCTGAATCCAGACCACCCAAAGTGAGGAAACTTGGGCACTAGCCATGGGCCATCAACCTCCAACAACCTAGAGCCATTTCTGCTGATTCTGTCAGGCCACATGCACAGAACCATTGCTCAGATTCCTTCAAAAGCTGAGCATTGCAACCTGTGCCTCCAAGCCACCTTTCTCTGCTGACCGCCTTCTTCCAAGAAGGCCTCTGCATTGCCTACTCACAGACTTCCACCCCTACCACTGTAGAGAGCAGCCCTTCTGCCTCCCTGTCCCACTGCTGCTGATTAGTAGATGAATGGAGGGGCCTGTGCGGTGGCTCACGCCTGTAATCCTAATACTCTGTGAGGCCCTGGTGGGTGGATTGCCTGAGCTCATGGTTCAAGACCAGTCTGAGCAAGAGTGAGACCCTATCTCTACTAAAAATAGAAAAATAGCCAGGTGTTGTAGTGCATGTACAATAGTCCCAGCTACCGGGAAGGCTGAGGCAAGAGGATCGCTCAAGCCTAATAGTTTGAGGTTGCTGTGAACTGTGATGATGCCACAACACTCTACTCAGGGAAACGGGGTGAGACTCTGCCTCAAAAAAGAACAAAATAAATAAATGGAGAGAAGAGGGGGTTGAGGGAGATGCCTCAAGACATGGTCCTGGGAAGGGCATGGGGCTTGTCTGTGCTACTGTGTTTGGAGACACACACAGTCTGTTATGTGCAGCTGAAAAGTGGAGCTTAAGAAACCAGTGGAATAGTTCGACCCTCAGTTCCACCCAGTCGTCTCAGGAGCGCATCCTCTTGGGTTCAAAAAGCACCAGGTAAGAGCGAGAAACACCTTTCACGAGCGCGCATGCGCACACACACGGACAAGAGAATGTGTGCAAGTGGGCCAAGATGTCATCTGTGCATTAAAAGAAGGGCAGCACATTTATCACATCGAAATGGAATCCACAAGGATGTGGATCTAATGGTTTCTCTTTGGACTTTTCAGAGTAGTGGCTTCTGGTTTTTCTAGTGTCAGACTTCTAAGGCTACAGAGAATTAAAGTATTAGTACAAGCTAAGAAAGTTCTTTGGCCTAGAATGCAAATGGACATACTCTAGTGAGATTTTTCCTTATCATCTATTTTATGAAGGCAGCTCTTTAATCAATTCTCTAACGTCAACTCTGATTCCGCACAGCCCCCACATTATTGGACCTGCCCACTTCATCACACACGTACGTGTGCTCAGAGTCCTACCAACTCCCCCTTTATCACCCTCTCTGCAAGCCGAGTCCTTTCATTTCTTTCTCTCACATATGTCTTGAGTTCACTTTCTTTACCCCCCTGCCACACGTAGGCCATCATCAAGGCACAATGAAGCTACTGCAATAGCCCGGTACTCTACCAAAATACACACTCAAAGCATGCACAGGGGCACACACACAAATACACACATACACAAATATACACACACACAGAGCTCTTCATTATCCACGTTGATAGTCAGAGTTCACAGTGAGAAACTGAATCCGTGGCTGCTCCAACTGAAGCTATTGTTTTTTATTATGTAGTCAACACACACTCAGGCACACATGTATGTTACAGCAGGCAGCTTCCAAGCAAACTCTTCTAAAGCCATATTCTCAGACACCCACATACCTCTCTTATTTTGGTCCTCACTTTCTTTCAGATGAGTGAGGACCCCATGTTGGGTCTCAGGAGGAAAGGAGAGTGTTCAGATTATTCATAGGGAAATAAGTGTTGACCCTACTTTTGTATATGACAGTGTACGTACTCTGTGAAATCTTATCAATTTTACCTTGAGGACATCTCCCTCGGAGAGCTCGAACGCCCTGGCTGTCAGCTGAATCCCCTTCCCTGGCTGGGTCTGGATGGAGTAGATGCACTCGTGGTTGTTATTGTAGTTCACAGGAAAGTTGGGGGATAGCAAAGTACCCTGAGTGCCCGTGACTGAGTTGCCACACTCAGCTGGAAAGAGAATCACAATAATTGCGGATTAACCCCCAGCAGCTGCATCCAGAATACAACTCACAGTTCTGGAAAACCTTACAAAGATGTCAAGTTGTTTTTCTGTCTCCCTGCCAGGATGCCTGCCTATCTGCCCATCTGTCTGGCTGTCAACAGGAATGCCTATCAAACTCTTCCCAACACCTGCCTACCTAGAGCTCTGCCTGCGCTGTTTCTCTCTTTCATTCTGCTTGTTGGTCTCTTTTCTGTAGAAATAGAAGCTAACCCGCCAGGCACCCTTTACATTCACAGCGCTCTAACGCAGCCGTTCCCCACACCTGCTCCCACGGTGTCATAGCAACAGCAATGACAGAGGAGGCGGCCAGGGGAGGAGGGGACAGTTAAGTGAAGAGAGACAAAGCCTTTCAGTATCAGAGGATAGAAACTAAGTGGGGACAAGATCAAATAATAATTGATCACCCTTTTGTGTAAGATGCCACACCAGACCCTTTACAAGGATCGTTTCGGCTATGAGTCACAGCAACCAACCCCCCAAGGTAGGCGCAATCATCCCTGATTTAAGGACAAGGGGCTGGGTCCTCAGCAATTTATACCAAGTCTCTCAATTCATGAAAAGGAGGGGACTGCAAACTCAATATCTTTGGTCCCAGAGTTTAGGGCTGTGGAGAAAGTTTTTGCATAGTTTCATTGAACCCCTGTTTCATTCAACAGCTAATAAAATCACACTCCTCTCTGGAAATCTGTTTCTCTTCCTCCAGAATTAGTCATTCTTTCCCCATTGTTCCCATCCTTTTATTTACAGCAGTCATCACATTTTCCTTGACTTATGTGTTAACATTCCTGTCTCCCCACTGCACTGTGGATCCTTTGGGGGCTTGGTCATATCACTGTCTCCCTGCCACCCACGCAGTGCGTGGGCAGGACGTGCACTGAGGAGCCCTGAGGAGCCCTGAGGTTGGCTTTCCAGGATCCTTAATAATTGGGAAGCTCTTTTCTGTGCTTCTCTGTTTCAGAGCACCTGCCAGATTGCACCCTGATTGCTTTGCTACCGCCTTGTATCCCCCACCCAAACTGTGAGTTACTGGAGGGCTAGGGTCATGCTTGATGAATCTATGAATTTCTGAGGCCTAGCCTGGAGTGTCTGTAAGATAAATATTTACCAAATGAACGAAGGAATGAATATGGAGTGCACTGACCTCAGAAGATGTACAGTCCTAAAAATAATTAGGTTCCGGAAGGATGTAAATACAAGTCCAGATGGCAGGCCTATCATTTGTCTGGACATATGGGGAATTTGGAACATGTCTGGAATCTTTGAGGTTGCCGGTAGCAAGTCTGCTTTCTCTAAATCACCCCTCAGTGTCCTTATTCTAGGCACAGTCCTTGGCTGCAAGGACCCTGAGGTTGGCCACTGCTCTGACCATACAGTCAACCCTAATTACTCTAAGCCAGGAGCATCCCAGCTGAGGCAGTACAAATGGAGTGCACAGAAACATCCAGAGCTGAGCCTCTTGTGGGCTCATTTACAGGCTTGTGTGTTCTCCTGTCCACCAGGCTGTTCCCTAGTCCCCATGTGTCTCTCCACCAAGTCTCTACTTTTCCATGGGTTCTGCTCCTTGGGTCCTTCCCAGTTCAGTTTCCTGAGACTAGCTTTAGTTTCCAAAGATTTTACATAGCCCTTTATCCAAGTTACAAGAGAAGTCTAACTTTGCCGTGCTCTAAACTTAGGCCATTTGCAAACCCACCAAATATGATGCATGTGCTCAGCTGAGGCAGAAAACTAAAGGGACAGTGGTGGACAGGCACTGTGGGGGCAGTGGCTGCTGATAATTCATCTAGATGTGTTTTCAGAGGGTGTACATATCCTGGGAACCCTTGGATGGGGCGGGGGCCTGCTGAGGACCCTGAGCATTTGGACATTGATTAGTTACAGTGTGTGCATAGCCCTCTGAAGCATCTCACACCCTTCCCTCTGTCCAGGCAGAGGCCTGTGGTGCAGTGGGATGATCAGAGCCTTAGAGTCAGACTTACAAATTTATCCACTCTCTGAACCTCAGTTTTTTCATCTGCTATCATCTGGACAGGAGCAGCATTTTCATAAGACTGGAGGATAAATGCATGAGATTTTATGTGTAAGACAGGTAGGTAAACATATGGGGAGTAGTGGCACATAGTAGGCCCTCAACCAGGCTTATTCCTCTCTCTTTCTTCGTTCGTCCCAGGTGCATCTACATGGCTCACCTGCTTCCATCTGGAGCCCTAACTGCCCAGGCTTTAGACTGGCAGACAGCTAAGAAGCTGGCTGTGCATCCCAGCTCTGCCCCAGCATGACCCTCTCCTTTCTCCCACACGCCCAGCACCTTCACAGGGAGGGGCAGAGAGCTTCTGATGTGGCCAGTCCTTGGCAGACCCCAAGTCTTGGCTCCCTGCCAGGACTTTGTCCTGTGCACCGGGTAGAGGGACACAGCACTTGCTTCTGGGAGAGTTTCCAAAGTAATAGGGGAGATGAACAGATGTACCGAGAAACCAAACACAGGCATAAGTGGAAACAAATAAATGTTCCAGAGAAACAAACAGTCACAAGCACAGGAGAGTGCCACTGCTGATCCCAGCATCTGTGACTTCTGTCACCCCCATCAGAAGAGGTCTCGTTAAGGGCATGTGCTGTATCGTATCCTGTCTGGGGCTCCTGAGGCAGAGGGTCAAGTCGGCTCCATCACACCAAGGCTCCCGAGGATAGGACCATGCTTCCTGCTGCAGACTGGGGTCCCCCAGGGTTAGAGCTGTCTCTTCCACATTGATTCAGGGGTCCCTCAGGTCAGGGCTATGTCCTCCCCCAACGTCACACCATGAATTGAGCCCAGGGCTGTTCACCTCCTTCTCAGCTGGGAGTGTTCCTGGTAACACGGAGAGGGCTAAATCATCCAATTTATACCTACAGTGCATGTGGCAACTGGGAGCATCCCCGGGTGGGCATTCCTGCGATACCGCCAGCCTGAGCCTCTGCAGCAGGGCTGGTGGTAATTAGAGGTGATTATAATTGCTGTGCGTTATTAATAACATGTGAAACAGAAGACAAATGTAATAAGGAAAATATTGTGAGGTGTCATGAACAAACAGTAATTGGAATAATAAGTTAAAGAATGAGTTTCTGTAATGAGATCAATGAGGCAAGAGCCCAAGGGCTGTGCGCATCTGTGGTCCTGGATAATCCCATTCAGGAAAAGATTCCCCCAGAGCCACTTAGCTAAGGACGTTTTCCAAGACACTAAGGGAGCTGCCAGCACCTGTATACAAACTGAACCTCCCTGGGGAAGCCTCCTGTGTGTCAGAGGGTGTGTGGCCAGGCTGCGATAGCTGGGTGCCTGGGGGCGTGGTTACAGGACAAGAAGTCAAACTTCGCAGTTATTTCATTGGTCACAAATAGAATTCAGCAGCTCTTTGTCTTAAGGTTTCCTCTCTGAGATTGTGAAAGGTCATTGGCAGAATAACAAGAATTGGTGACTGATAAATAATGATAAAAAGGTTACCAGCAAAATGACAATAATTAAATGGCACCTCCTGGTTTCTGTAAATTATGTGATCTAATCTAGAAGAAAGCCTGTGAATTGGATGCTGTTATCTCGCTTTTTATGAACAAGGAAGCTGAGGCTGGGGGGTTGCTGAATGTGTCCTGCCGGACTGTCTGCGATGTCCTCTACAGAACCCGAGGGCTCCATGGTGTCGACTCAGGAAGGGCTGTCCTCACCCACTGTTGGGATTGCTGGTCCCTTTTTTAAGTCAGTGCTGTGTTGCTCTTATCTGTTTTGTATATTTTTAGGGGGTTTTATGGAATATTTCATTTTAAGCAAGTTCCATGGCTAAAGTGAGCATGGTAAGTATTCTGGTGATGTAGCCAGTGTTTCACCCAGTCCTGCATTTTAAGAATTGAATAGACAGAGCCACGAATCTCCTAGGTAAGGCACAGCCAACATCTGTCCCAGCTTCTGTCCTCTCTGTCGCTTGTTTCAGACCAGCCTCCCAGCTGTTCCTCACACACTGAGTGGGCTCCTAGCTCCGGGTCTCGGTCCTCTGTTCCCCATTTCCTGGATATCTGAACGGTTGTCTTCTTAAATTCCTTCAGATCTCTGCCAACTCATCAGAGATGCCTTTCCTGTCCCCTCTTCCTAAAAGAGCAGCCCTACCTCCAGCACCTTCCGAGATGACAGCTTTGCTCTGTGCTCCCTGACACTGCCTGATACATTTCACGTCTGTGCTCATGGCTTGTGCCCGCCCCGGCCCAGCTCCCAAATGTGGACCATGCGTGGAGAGGCTTCTCTGTGTGGCACACTTCTGCATCTCCAGAACCTAGCAGGGTGCCTGACACGGAGCAGGTGTCCTGCCTCTCTCTCCTCCCCTGCTTGATGGATGGAGTCTCCCTAGGGATTCTCCATCAGACTATCAGAGCTCACATTTACCCCACCAGACTGGGATCCCCAAGGGCAAGGTCATACCTTCTTTCTCATGGATCCACCCAGTGCCCATCTGGATTTCTCTGCCAGAGCCATCCTTAAGCCATGGGTCTGTGTGTCAAATTTCTGTGCATCCCCCTGAGTGTAGTCTACAGAACAGCCCCATGAAGCAGGTACTGCCATCCTTAGTTCACCAACAAGGAGGCAGGGACAGAAGGAGGTAAGCGTGGGCTCCGTCCTTCCTCAGACCCAGGCCTGTTTGCCTCTCGGTCCGTGCGCAGTCCACCACCTCACACCAGTTGACTAGACTTTGGCCCACCCCACTAGTGAAGCAAAATGAAAGCACGTGACCACCTACCAACACACCTTGGCAGAGGCGAGCTCCACAGGCGCCGTCTGCCCCCCAGGCACATGATGCGGGCGGTGCCCTCCAGACGGTACCCGGGGAAGCAGGAGAAGGTGAGGGTGTCACCCACGCCGAACTGCAGGCCCTTCCGGATGCTGTAGGCCGGGACCTCGGGCTCCTCGCAGGGCTCCAGGTCGTACTCTGGAAAGGCAGCCAGACAGTGGGGCTCAGAGACATCTCCGCGGTGCAGAGCAAGAAGACGCACTCAGGCCCAGACAGCTGGAGAAAGGCCAGGAACAGACAGAGGGCCGGAGGCACACACGTCGGCCCCCAAAAGGCAGAGAGAAAAGTGGTGGGATCCCAGAGTAAGAGAGAAATGGGGAGGCGAGGGTAGGTGGTCTGCAGCAGGGGAGGGCATCGGAGCAGACTTGCCAGGAGGACTTCTGAGGCTCCTCAGGAACCAGCCTTCCCATCCTCCCCTCCATCTCCATGTCAACCCCAAGCCTTGGGGCTCACAGATTCTCCTGCCTCTTTCTCTCTCTCTGGGCACTGAACCACGGAGATGCAACCGGCTGGTTCCAGAGGGTCCGAATATGTGACCCAGCCTCGGGCAACTCCCACCAGGGAAGAGACTCCAAATGCCTCACTAGAAGCCATGCCTCTGTAACTCTGGCACTCGAGACAGATGGCAAGTGTGACAGGTGGCACTGATGAGCCAGGGACCTGCCTGGTGCCTCTAGTGACAACACAGAAGTAACCAGCCCCTCTTCCCTAAGGCTGCCTCCCCTCTGGGCTCTGTTTGGGGGCAGGAAGGCCTCTCTCCCACGTGTGGTGGCCAGATGTGTGCTATCAGCCAAGGTAGCCCAGTCTCGTGGCCGGTGGTTTCTGGGTTGGAGACCAGCAGGGGGCTAAGCTGGGTCCCACTCCAGTTCCTGAAGGGCAGAAACTACTGCTTCTCCCAGGAGGACTCCATCTGCTACCCCTGGTCCCACCCGAGAAAGGTGCTCAGGGTGTAAGGGGACAAAAAGGGTGGGGGTGGGGAGCTTGATATGGAGGAGCCCAGGGTCCTCTTTTCTCCCTGAATACCAAATGAAAGAGCTTAAGAGCTTTCACCCCAGGACTCCTGAAACACAGAGATAAGTATCTAGCACCACCAAATTAGTCTGATGAAAAATATCCCGAATGAGACTCCACTGCTGTGATCCATTCATTTCAAACCCCCCTTTTTGAAAGTGTTTTAAATTGCTGAGGTTGTGCAGTAGTGGAAGTGGGATCAGGAGAAAAATCTGGAGTTACCAGAGCAGGAAGGGACTTTCGCGAAGTTTTCTAGTTCAACCAGCTGGGTAGGCCATGGTCAGCATAAATCCCCAAACACCTGCAGGGAAGATTCCCCAGGGAACCTGCTAACTCCTTCCAAGACCATTATAGAGAAGGTCTCCCTTGTGTCTAACTCAAATATCTTCTGCTGCAGCATTGAGATCATCCTGCCAGAGCCTGGAGAGTGAATGGGTCATCTTCCTAGCAGAAAGACCAGACACTGGCAGTGGAGGGAGAGAATAAGGGGCTCCATAGTCCCTGCCCCCTCACGACTCTTGTGCTCCTTACCTGAGAAGGTGATGTTGAATCCTTCGTATGACATAGAGAAATCAGAAATGAAGCGGACTTGTGCAGTGAAGTTGCCGTAGAGCCCCGCGCTGATGGGAGCGGGTAGCCGCGAGCCAGTCAGCTGCCGCAGGGGCTGGGTGAAGCTGCCGTTCTCGGTGATGAGGAGGTAGTCGTGGCCGCTCTCCAGGTGGAAGGTGTGGAAAGTGAAGAACACACCTGCCGAGAGACCAGATGGGTGAGGTCAGTGCCGGTCACACGGCTGAAGTAGGACGGGGCCTACACAAACATTTCAATTCGTGAACATGTATGTATGGTGATGGGTGTTGATTGATAAAATATTCCGGTGAGTGTGAATGAATGAATCTGAACACACCAGGGCACGGAGATCCATTCAGGGAGAAGGACACATTTCTGTGGTGTCAAAATTTGAAGGAGAGGGCTTGGCCTCAAGGGCTAAGGCTGTAGCCACACACACCAAGGCTGGCAGGTTCGAATCCAATCTGGGCCTGCCAAACAACAATGACAACTACAACCAAAAAATAGCTAGGCATTGTGGCGGGCGCCTGTAGTCCCAGCTACTTGGGAGGCTGAGGGAAGAGAATCGCTTGAGCCCAGGAGCTGGAGGTTGCTGTGAGCTGTGATGCCACAGCACTCTACCCAGGGCGACAGCTTGAGGCTCTGTCTCAAAAAAATTAAAAGACAGATTTGTGGCCAGGCCTGTGAAAATGTCCTGCAGTTATTTATGAATTCATTCCATAGGCATGTGTTTGTTGAGTCCTTGCTATGGGCTAGGGTCCAGGGTTAGGTGGGAGGGGACACAAAAGGTGTTAAATGAATAGCTGCTATAGAGGGACAAATGCTGTCACTGAGGCAGCTCCATGTGCCCCGGAGGCAGAACAGAAGGCAGTGGACAGCAGGGACAGGCGAGTGAACATCTGAGGGGGGTCTTAAGAGGATGCCCAGGAGTTAACCAGGAAAGAGAGCAGGGGACCCACATGTGAACAGGGACAGAGGTGCCATTGATTCCAGAGCTCAGCGAGCAGCACGGTGTGGCTGCACCCCCTGAGCAAAACACTGGCAATCGAGACTGGATAGGTAGGCTGGGGCCAGACCCAGCGTCTCTCTGGATGCAATGAGAAGCCGTCCTATCCAGAGGGGGTCAAGTTTCAGTTTTAGCAAACTCTTGGTGGCTGTGAGGAGGATGAAGAGGAGGCAGAGAGATCAGTTAGAATGGCGGCTGCTCTGGCCTGGACAAGAAAGCAGAAGATGGGCATGAGCACTGGGGGCAAGTGGCCAGGGAAGCAGGTGCTGGACACAGAGGGGAAACGGAAGGACAGCTGGATGGTGATGCCTTTCCCTGCCAGGGAAAGGACACAGAGGAGGGAGAGGGACAGGGGTGGAAGACCAGGACTTCACCTTTTTCACATCCAAGCCGTGGTATCTAGTGGCCTTTGCAAGGACAGATTTGGAAGTTCAGGACTAAAGGGGACTACAGAGGTGGATCTGGGAGCCACTGGCAGTTAGGTAATATTTGAAGGCACAAGCACAGGCTGCAGGCAGAGGAGGTGGGCGGAGTGAGAGTCAGAGAAGGGGAGATGGAGGGAGGAGGAGTCAGAGAGGGGAAGGGATGGAAGGAAGAGGTCCAGTAAAGCGGGGGAGCTTCAAAGAGCAAAAGAAAATCAAAGCCGCGGTACACAAGATTCCAAGCATTAACTATCTGGTGCCACTGTCCTGTTTCACTTGCTCTGTCGTCAGCTCCTCTCATTTAGAAGAGAAATACAAAAACTCATTTAATCCTGCCAGGAACCCTATGACGTGGGTACAGTTATTACCATCTCCATTTTACACCCAAGGAAACAGAGGCACACAAGGATGAAGCCATTTGTCTAAGGCTGCTCAGCTAGCAGATGGGAGGACCGGGATCCGGACCGAGGTGACCCGACTCCAGAGGAAGTGCTCTCACCTGCTGCAGGACGCTGCCTTTCTGGCTATAGAAAGAGAGCAGGTAGGACGAACAGCAAGGTGGCAGGAGGGAGCAGGGGCTGAGGAAGGTGATGGGGCGACAGGATTTTCACACCCAAAGTCAATCTTGAACCTCTTGAGATGGCAGTTGTGATGGGGATGTGCATGCCCACCCACAGGTGAGTGTGCCCATGGGAGTACATGTGGGCAGTGCCAGGTTGGGTGTGCTGCACCCATTTGCTACTCCAAGTGTGGTCCAGGGACAAGCCACGTGGACATTAGCTGGCAGCTGATTGGAAGTGCAAACCTTGGGCCTCCACCACAGACTTACCGGATTAGACTCTGCGTGCTCACTAGATCCCCAGTGATCTGCAGACATGTGAAAGTTTGAGAAATTCTTCTCCACATAATTACTCATACATTTTTGATAAATGGTGGGTGGGTGAGACAGCACCCAATGGAGGTGATGGGACCAGGGATACAGCTTGTAAATGCCCCGTGCCCAGGTAACTCAGATGCATTCCCGTATATCTGTTGTCAAAGGAACAAGCCCCAGGCACCTACCAAGTGCCAGGCCTCGTGCTAACACAGAGAAGGATCTCCCAGCTTCATGGAGGGGACAGACACATCAGCAGAGAGACTCCAGAGCGGGGCACATGGGAAGAGCGCGTAACTCTGCCGTGAGGCTTGGGAAAGCGTAAGGGGTTGTGGGTATGTGTGCCTGCACGCCTGCTGTACTCCCGACATAAACACATGTGCAAATGAGAAAACTGTTCTCAGTCTGTAGAGCTTGAGAACACCTAGTGGGGTGGGGAGTGGGTCAGACACAGCAACAGGCAGAAACAAGTTGATTAAGTGCCACACTTTGCACTCTGTTCCTTGAGGACATCAACACAGCCCCTCTGAGGAGTGAACATTTGGCTAAGATTCTAAGGATGAGCAAACAACTGGATGAAACCCCCGAGTTTCCCAGCCGTGCAGACTGCTGGAGCCTTTTTAGGCCATTGTGAGAAAAAGAAGACATCGTCACAGAAATAGAGAGGGTCGGTGTTGGAGTCTGAATCCAGATTTAGGGGACAAAGGCACACGCATGGATACTTCACTGCAATGATCTGTGCAGAATTGTATGGGCGACACCAACACGGGGCTGGGCAGAAACAGCAGGGCAGTGGGAAAGGCACGGGCTTGGGAGGAAGACACACCTGCACCAAAAGCCTGTCTACTAGCTCAAGGCTCTGGGCCAAGGTTGCTTGGCACCCCTGAGTTCCAGGGCCTCAACTATAACACTGTGTATGGAGATGACACTATCTCCCTCACAGGTGATAATTCCTGCCCTGGGGAATAATTGGGATGGCGTTCACAATGTACACGGCACGGTGCGTGGCACACGGCATGTGTACATTGTAGGTGTTCTTGGCTCATCTAATTCTTAGACAGCCTTGTACGTTAAAAGAAGTCAATTCTGTGTTCTCAGCTGTGGATTGGCTGTTCCCCTGGGCTGGACACGTAATGAGTTGAACTATTTTGAATTTCACAAAGTTTTGAGTTTCCTGAGCTGTGCTTCTGCCTGTTAGGGAGCAATCAGAGTCAGCGGCTTAATCGGTCTGTTAACCTGAGACACTCGCATAAACAGAGATGGAGGAATGCCCTCTGGAGAAAGGTCTGGGCTCAGTTCAATTCAATTCCTGTCACCAAATACCTCTCGAGTTCCTCACTGCCAGGCACATAGCCAGAAGCTGGGAAATTGCAGGACACAAGACAGACCCATCTCTCAAAGAGCTCATAGTCTGCTGGGGAGACAGATGGTGAAACTGCACATTCTATATGGTGGGGAGAGTCTGAAACTGGGGCGGTACAGGGCACTGTGGATGCCTAGGGTGGCTTCTGGCTCATCTCACAACCTCTTCCCACCAGGCTTGGTGGAAACAGCTCTGCACTGTCCTTATCTCTCCTTCCCTGCGGAGGATGGGGACAGGCCAGGGTCTGTCCCCGCCTCGACTGCCCGGAGAGTCCCACCTTGCCTCAGGAAGCTCTGGGCCACCCTAGTCCTGACTGGGGCCGGCATAGCAAAGGCTAATCTGTAGCGCTGAAGTCCGTGTGGTGGTACTATAAATGATTTTTCTTTCAAATTTTCTTTTTCACACAAATAGTATATTTTCCATGTAATATATGTTTACTGCTCAAAATTAGAAAAAAAGCCAAAAGATGAAAATAAGAGACAACATCTTGAGGTTTATCTTTTCCAGGCTGTTTTTTATGCGTACAAAGATGTCTTATCTGTTAAAAATATCCTTTTAGCAAACTGCCTTTTTTACCTAACGATGTATTGCAACCACCTCTATAGGTCTTTAAATATTCTTTTACATTTTTCCTTAGTATTTCCTTAAAATACTAGTTGCCTAGCATTTTATTCTATGGCTGTTAACATAGGTTCAATTAACATTCCCTTATTGATGGACATTTGATTAATTCCTAATCCCTCAATGTAATAATTGGTGTCTTAATGGCCATCCTTACAGCTACATCTCAATGTACAGTTAAACTTATTTTCTTCAGATAAATTGCAGTAAGTGGACTTGCTGGGTGTGTAAGGCATGTGCAGTTGGCCCTCTGTATCGGTGGGGGGTTGGTTCCAGGACTCCCCCCCTAACGTACCCAAATCTGTAGATACTCAAGTCTCTTACAGCATATTTTGAAGGCTTTTGATTCATATCACCAAACCACCCTCTGGAAAATTTGAGCCACTTCACACAATACCAGCAGGGAATAGTACTCCTGTGTCTACACTCTCCCCCAGACTGTTAGGATTTTCTTTGATGACTTGAAAAGGGAAGTGGTATTTCATTTCCCAGTTGAAATTGAATTTCTTTAATGAAAAGTGAGAGTCAATGCTTTTTCATCAACATTTCTCTTGCCTCTTTTACATGTGAATTCTTCTAGATCAGAGGTTCTTAATTAAAGGCAAGCATCAAAATCACTGGCCAAGTGTTCTTTAAACAGAGATTCCTGGTTTCCACCCTCTAGCACAGAAAATCAAAAACTCTTAGGGTGGGGTCTAAGTGTTAGTGTATTTGCCAAACTGCCCGAACCATACCTCTACATGAACTTCAGAATAAACTTCTGAGAGTAGAGGCTGGTTACCGCTGATCACTAGCCCGGGTGTCTGCCCCTTAGGTGGCATTTAATAAGAATTAAGAGTTGAATTAAGAGTATATCAATTAATGTTTCTTTGTAACCAGCACTATTACTTTGAACTTGAACCAGTGTAGGCGGCTGAGGACTGTGGCATGGCACATGCAGAGCCTCAGAGGTTTGAGTTACACAAGAAGGCAGTGATGTGTTCAGTGTCTGAAGGCCAGGAGGATGAGGGAGAAGGGGCAGAGTATCTGATGTTCCTTCAGGACAGGAGACAAGGAAACAGGCTTCAGATGCACAGGATGGACACAATAAGAATGTTGAATGGGCTGGCGACCTCCCTCTCCTGGGGGTGTTTGGGTAGAGGGTGTGTTGCCGTCTGTGGGGAGTAACATAGAGCAGATGTCCTGCACTGAGTGAGATTAGACAGCTGGTAACCTCTAAGATCTCTTCTAGCATGGAGATTTTAGATTGTCAACCATATTTATTGAATGAGTTCAGTGATTCAAAGAGATGGGAAAGTTCTGGAAGCTTTTTTTGTTGGTGGTGGTGGGGAGGAAAATTCAGACTAAGCCCACAGGTCACTATGTAGCGAGATGCCCATTAAGGCAGTCTTGACCTAGGGACCTTGGGGACCTGACCATTTCACACCCCAAATCATAATGTAACAGATTGTTGAATGGGCTGGTGACCTTCCTGCCATGGGGCCTAAATACTCACCCTTGCCATGTGATGTTTCGATAATCCAGGTGCAGTTCAAGTTGTTGGGGTAGAAATCAGGGAACCCTGGTGACAAGATGGTCCCACTGGAACCTTGAATGAAGCCACCACAGAGAGCTACAGAAGGAATAAAGAGAGCAGTGAAAAACTGGAGTGGCTCAGGGAGCTTGCCCCACGGTCCTCTGCGACGCTGTCCCCCAACCCCTCTCAAACCCGGGAGCCCTGCTTTTTCGTGCTGGGAGAGGAAGCTGCTCTGTCAGCACCTCACCTTCACAGCTGGGCAGGGCCCGGCTCCACTGGAAGTTGGGCTCACACTCCAGGGGTTCTCCATCACTTAATGTGTAGCCCGAGTCGCAGCTGAAGGTCACCAGAGCACCCACGTAGAAGTCATTCCCGTGACGCTGCCCATTTACAGGGATCCCTGGATCCAGACAGTGATCTGACTTCAGGGTTATAGCTGGAAGAGAGAGACCATCGCTGGAGCAGACAGCTTGCTGCTGCCACAGGGGGACCCCAGCTGCCTCACAGGGACGGAGAAGAGAATCCTGGTTTATAAAAGGCAGAAGTTGCCAGTAGCAGCTCATGAAATGTGGCTGTCAGTATCTGCTGAGAGGGCATTTAAAGACCTATCCCCAGAGGAAACAAGTGCCCGATCATTTGTTTACGAGTTTGTTCATAAATAGTCGAGTGTCTGCTGTGGTTGAGGTGCTGGGCTGAGGTTTAGGGAAACAAACATGAGCCAGGACATGACCTGTCCTGGTAGCACTCCCAACTCTCACTTTCTATGTCGGTCTACAGAGAACTGAGTGATGCTGACCCTTTAAATGGTGGGAATGAATGTAGAAGGCGAGTGTGAGCAGGAATGCCAGCTCACTTCAGCTCCATGGTTGGTCAAATACTCTGTCTCCAGACTACCCAGCACAGTGGCACCCAATCAGTTGCCATGAGGTTTCCACACAAGGACCCAGCATGAAGGTCATGAGCAACTCTAGGATCTCATGGCCTTTCACCCACCTGAGCCACCCTCACCGTCATCTCTCTCCCTGCACCCGCCTGACACTCACTTTCATAGCGGAGCTGGAAGCCGACGTCTGAGTGACTCTTGTCAGTGGAGAAGAGGAGGTAGAGGTAGTTGCTGGTGCTGATGAGGAACTGGGGGACCTGGGTCCCGTGGTAAACCCCGATCAAGGGCGCTGAGTATGTCCGCCCATCTCGTACTTCCAGGGTGTCATAGTTGACCTCGGTTTTAAATCTGCCAAATGATGGAGATGAAGACTTCTTAAGAAACTCAAGGCTTACTAATTTGCAAATGACAAAAGCCCTGCCTAACCCATGGCTTTGGACTGACCATATTTTGGCAGGCTGGGCTTGTCAGTGTCATCTGCAGATATTCACTAATGATGCAGAAGGACCCTCCCTACTCCACCATTCAACCCTCCTCAGTGGGAAGCAGCTCTCTTATCCCCTCTGCAGCCAGGACCACAACCCTCGAGACACACTGACTAGTCTCATGGGGTCAGGTGTCAACAAACTGAAGTCCTAAGCCCCAATCTGGTCCATAGCCTGTAGAGCTAAGAGTGGTTTCTACATTTGTAAAGAGATATCAAAAACAAAAAGCAAAGCAGAATATACGTCAGAGATCTTCAAATGGGCAAGTGGCCCACAAAACCTAAAATATTTACCATCTGGCTCTTTACAAAAAAGTTTGTGGACTGCTATTCCAGACCATGAACAATTTTGTCTGGCAAGGGTTCATGTTCCTATCTGGGTGACTACTCTCTCCACCCAAGAGGCACAACCCGGGCGGGAGCTGGAAGTGGGGCATTTGAGCAGGCTTTGGGCCAGCCACCAGGGAGGCTGTTTCCCCATCAGGAATTTCTAGGTGAATGTTCCTCAGGTGCTAATACTGTGCTTTAATGTCTGATGGTGTCTGTCTGTCCACGTTCCCTCCTTAGTGGATAGTGGCAGTGGGGTGGGGTGGGGGCTGAAAATGCAAATGATACCCCAGACTTCTCTTTGGCCCTCCTGCCATAGTCCCCTAAATAGTGCAAACCAAGCTGGCGAGGTCTGCCCATCCTGGGTGGCTGCGTCCAGTGTTCTCCGACCTTGCTGACCATGCTATCCTCCCCACCCATTCTGGATCCCCTCCCTCATCCCTCTCCCTCAAGGCTGCGGTTCTACACACCTGTCGAAGGTGATTTTGATGGGGTAGCCGGGCTGGGCTTCAATCACCCAAGCACAGCTCAGGGCGTCCTTGTAGAAGCCTGGCCAGCCCGGGGAGAGGATGGTGCCGCTGGGAGAAGTCAGGTGCCCACCACAGGGAGCTGGGGAGACAAAAGGCAGAGAAGTGACTTTCTTGAGGGGGACAGAGGAACAAACAAACAAACAAAAGCCTCTCCATATGTGTCAGCCGACAAGTATTGTTTTTGTTTTTATGGAATCTTACATAAACTATAAACTGTGAGTTTTGTCTACTGGGATTTTTATGGATATGTTCAGTTATATCATGTGCAGTTTTATTAAAAGCCAGAGGGGAAAAATGAAAAGAATCCTTTAAGCAAAGCACTTTTGTCATTCTAGAAGGGCCGAAGTATAGCTAATATTTGGGTCACACTGATTTTTCCTCTGTTCCTCACTCAATTGTGGCCCGGAGCAGAGGCATAAACCCAGCCCACCTCCTTTACTCCCAGCACTGGAGAGTGGTCAAGACTCCCATGCGTGCCTGGCTCAAGGCACTGGCACAGCCTGCCTCACTGTGAGCCCCGAGGGCCCGGCTTGTATTCCACAACTCAGTATCCAGCACTAAGCATGTGCTTGGCAGGCAGGCAGCCTCAGCAATTACTGAGGGGGATGAATGACGAATGGATGGCAGGACAAATGAGTGCAGTCCATGGTGGGGAGCCCCATCAGACCCTGAGTGGCCTGAGCAGTCTCTGGCCTTGCCCAGACTGTTATCTCAGTCCCTTGCTCTCTCTCTGCCCACACATCCCCGAGTCCCACCTGGGCACCCCCATTCTCACCTGTATCTCCCCACCCCTCGCCTCTTCCTACAGCCGGGCCCTTGGTCCCTGGGCTGGTCCGGGGCACATTTCATCACCCACCCCTTTTGCAGTTACAGAAAACCATGAGAAAGCTTTGACCAATAAAATAAAGTAAAGCATGTCGTATCCATGCGGGAACTTGAAGAGCCAGTGTGTGATTTGCAAAGTTTCCCTTTCCCACCTCGGTGACTATGGAAGCCAAATGTCCAGAGGTAAGTCCCATCCCACCAGCAGGGCAGACACTAGGATGACCTGTGCTCAACACACAGCTTCGCTGGGACGTGGGAGCGGTTTGTTAACACAGCCTAGCCCAGCCCACCGTGAAGAACATACCTCTTCAAGGCTGATGATGGGGATGGTGACATCCACCACCAATGCTGCTGCCACCACTGCTCTCGACAGAGAGCTGACTCCACACACACGATTATATTCACTATCCACAGGATAAAATCCTCGCAAGGTTGGTGCTATTGTTACCCCCTAGGTAATCTAGGCGTATGGAGGCTAAGTGACTACTAGCCTTGGGTTAGCAAGTCAGAGAACCTGGATTTTCCTCAGCAAGACAGCACAAATTCAGACACCCTCAGCTGAGCAGCCTCCCTGCTTTAAAGGAACCTCTGCTTCCTTTAGGCCTCGTGACTGTAGAAATGCCAGATGTCAAATCTGCCGTGAAATAAGACTACGGAGGGTATGAAGAGTCATGTACCCCTTCTCTCTCTGCCAAGTCTTAATAGATTTCCATAGGTAATTAGTTTCATACACTATAGCCAAATGTACCCTACCCTTCTTTTCTCTTAAATTTATAATCTTTTGGAATTATCTAAAATAGGTGTCAAGTATTTTAAATAGAAAGTTATATTAGAAAAGTTAACAGCAAAGTTAATAATAGTCACCAGCTCATGCTGATGACTTACTTTGCTAATTGCTTTATGTGTATTATGTCATCTAAATGCACACATTTACAAAGTTATTATACCCATTTTACAGGAGAAAACTAAGGCCAAATAGGTTAAAGCCCTCGATCATGAGCACAGAGCTAATGAAGTTAGTTTGAGCTGAGATTTAACCTTAAGACTTCTGTCTCTAAATCCCCCTGCAGCACCTAAAAGTGTTACAACCACAGATGAGAGTAATGAGCTCGGGGGTTTCAAGAGCTTACTACCTGTCAGGGCTTAATGTGGATTACTCTTGTGATAATTACAACACTAAAAGGCACATGCTATTATTATCCCTGTTTTATGGGGGGCTTAGAGAAACTAAATACACAGTACTTACGTGGAACATTGAGAGTAAATTGCATACATGTATTGAAACCCCAGAGTTCAAAACACGCCCATCATTTTCACTGCAACCACCAATGCTTTCCTCTGCGTCTGTGGTGGGCATGCGAGGCCTTGGAGGAGGAGAAAGGTGCGCCTGTTGCTGTATCCCAGTATCCCAGCCTCCCATGACTGGGGGCACTTTTCTTGGCTCCATTTCAGCACAGGCCCAGCCTCTCTGGTTGCTGGACTGTGCTCTCTGCATTTACTTTCCAGGAAGCCCCAGGTCCCACATCACTACTGGCTGCTGAGGTTACTCTCCCCTAGTGCACACGTGGCAACAAAACCCCAGATGTAACTGCTGGGGAGAGAAACTCAGTTCCTCTGTTTGGGCGTCACCAAATTGGCGACTCCAGATTTTCTTCTCTGCTCTCTTGTTTGATAACTTTACCTCGTTATTTCTTCTTGTGCCCCCGTGATTATCAAACCACCTCTCTGTTCGTTCAGTCCCTTGGTCTCTCTATTGTTCATCTTCATGTTCCAGAGTAGCAGCTGCCCGGCAGGGATGTGGGTAGGAAAGGACTCCTAAATGCAATGCCTTTTTAACATTTAAAAAGATGTTTAACCTCACTCTTAAAAATAAAAATCCATATTCAAATTACGATGCAATATTATGTCTCATCAACCAATGGGCAAAACCAAACATGGTGACACCTATGGCTGTGAAAAACCATGAATTCTAGTACCTTGCTGGTGAAAACGCAAAATGGTGCAACATTATGGGGAGGAATTTGGCGATATCCTGCAAAATTCATGTGCAGTTACTCTCTGACCCAGAATTCTGTTTCTAGAACTCTATCCTAAAGATAAGCTGGCAAAAATATAAAAAGACATATGCATGTACAAGGCTATGCAAGGTAGTGTGTTGTGATAGCAAAAGAAGGACATAGCCCAAATGTTCATTAACAGGGATCTGACTGAATAAGCAAGGATAATCAGCAGAACGGACTATTTATGCAGCTATAAAAAAGAATGAGGAATATCCTATATAATGTCATGAAGTGGTCCCCAGAACATGTTGCTAATTGTATAAAAGCAAGGTAGAAAATAGTGGGTAGAGTATAATCCTACTTATCTAAGAAAAGTGTGGGGGACGCACACACATATTCATCCATATAAACAATCAAGGAAAAGGTAAACCAAAAACTTAAAAGATTACTTATGGAGGGATCGAGGTAACAGTGTGGACAAGATAGTGATAGACACTAAACTTTCTCCGACATACCTTCTTTTATAAATTTGACTTTGGAACTATGTAAGTATTTTACCTAATAAAAAAAAAAAAAGATGAGATTTGATAAATGATTTCAAAAGCAGAGTGAAATAAATAAACATAATCCTATATCCATTGGTGGCATAGTTGCACACAAAGAAACTAGTTAAAGAGCTTTTAAAACATAGTCATTCTAGTTAAAGAGCTTTTAAAACATAGTCATTCGCTAGCCCATCTACGGCAGGATACAAAGACAAAAAGAACTGGAAAAAAATCCAACACACACTATAACATAAACCATTCTTAATAATTGCATGTTGTTGGTAGTATTAGTATTACTACTTTGAGATCTGGGTGCGCTTTATGAAATAGGAAATTATGCTGCTGGTGTTGGGAACTGAGATTTTTGGCAAGAGTGAAAGAAGATACAGGTATGAAATCAAGGAATTTAAGTAAAAAAGAAAAAGTATTTTTATATTTGAAATGAAATGAACAGTGATGAATTTTCTTTTACAAAGTATTCCTGGCTATGTTCCTCAGAAACAAGGGCCAACTAAATAGGAATAAGCAACATAGTTACAGATTCTAAATATCAACTTCCACTGAAAGGAACAAGGGATCCTTGGAGAAAACACTGGTTCTAGGTCAAGGACAGAAAACGTGCACAATGAGGCTGGGCAAACTTCTAGGGGCTCCTACTAGCCAACGGACAATTTGAGCATCCATTAGAATAATAATTGAAATGGAGTTAAATACATAAAATATGTTTACATCCATTAGACTGTAATGATGTTTAAAAATGTTCAACTTCCATTTGATCCTGTAGTGTCATTACTAAGTATCTATACCCAGATGAACAAAATGATTTTTTCACAAAGACATTTGCACCAGAATGTTTATTGTGGCTCAATTCATAATTGCCAAGTTGTGGAAGCAACCTAAGTGCCCATCAATCCATGGAAGGATCAAGAAACTGTGCATGAACAAAAACTACTCAGCCATTAAAAAGGATGGAGACTTTACATCTTTTCCATTTACCTGGATGGAGCTGAAATATATTCTTCTTAGTAAACTATCACAAGAATGGACAAATAAATATTCAATGTACTCCATACTAATATGAAACCAATCTATAAATAATTACATGCTCATATGAACAATAGAACACAAACATAGTCTGGTACGGGGGTAGAGGGAGGTGGGAGGGGAGAGGATGATCGGCAGAAGGAGGGAGGGCATGAGGCGGGATCTCACCTAATGTGCACATTATGAGGGTGTATAACACGTCCCCTGGGTGAGGGGCTCTTTTACAACTGGAACTTTGCCCTGGAAGTGGGAACAATGTAACCTAAAAATTTGTACCTTTATATTAATTTGAAAGAAAAAAAAAAGTTCAACTTTGGAAGATGTTAAGAAATCAACTCATTAATAAGAAAACTGGTGTAGAAAAATCATTATTTCTCCTGTCCTTTCCTTTACGTACTGTATCTCAGAGGAACCAAATAGTTGATGAAAACAAGTTTTCTTTAAGTACAGTATTGCAGCTTATAAAAGAAAAATAAATGAGAGACTGTTGCCATTTTTCAGTCCCTAGGCTACGATCATCAATGCCTCCTAACACCCCCAAAAGAGAGTCAACCAAACATGTTGTGCTTCTGATGCAGACACAGAGCCCTGCCTATAAGATATTCTGCTTAAAAAATGAAACCCGAATCTGATTAAGTTTCTAGATCTTACTGTCAATTAAAGGAAATGTAAGAGAGAAGGAATCATGTTAAATAACCTCCCAAGGAAGCAATTGGCAAAATTTAGAATGCAGGAGACTCCTCGTTCTAAATAATTCTCATTTATCTTGGGATAAATGGCCCAATTTCTTCAACAACAAAAAAAAATCACAAGGGGTAGGAGGGTAGATACTTATAGATTAAGAAAGACTTGAGAAATATTAGCCAATTGTAATGTATGAACCTACCTAGGATTCTGATTTTAAAAAAAAAAATACAAGAGAAAATATAGTAGATCCTCTATTGTTGACCACTTCCCTACATTGACCACCTCCTTAAGTTGACCTAAATTTGTAAAGCAGACATGCACCACATGTACTTATCAGCACGGTAGGCCTAGTTCCTTATGTTGACCTCTGCATGTTGACCAGTTTTTGTTAGAGTCCCTTGGTGGTCAGCTTACAGACTGTATCAGCCAATCATGGTTTCTGATTATGATAGGCAAATATTTTTAATTTTCAAAGATAATAGTATTGTGGTTATTTTTTAAGGTTCTTTTTAATCTGTCAGAGATATATACTAACGTGTTATGGTTGAAGCATTATGCCTAAAATGTGTGTCAAAACAATCCCAGAGTGAGCAAGGTGATGGGGGAACAGGTGGGCTAAAAAGGAAAACAAAATAGGCCATGAATTTGTACTTGTTGAAGCTGAGTGATGGGTACATGGAAGATTATTGTACTATTTTTCTCTGTTTTGGCATAGATTTGAAACTTTCCATTCAAAAGAAGTTAGGGCAAAAAAGGGAAACACATGCTGATGTGCACACCCACTCACACTCACATACAAACACACAAAAAGAAAGAAAGAGAATGCCTTGAATGAGGAGAAAAGCTCAGTCACAAGACAAAAGAGGGGCCTTGTGGCTAACCCAGTGCCTGGACACAGTAGGTGCTTTGCTGAAGGGATTAAATATTGACTGAAAGGTTTATGCTGGGTGCTATGGACTGAATTCTGTCCTCCTCAGATTCATAGGTGAAATCCTAACCAACGAGGTGATTGTATCTTAGGACAGCCTTTAAGGACGTCAACAAGGCAGAAAGAGGTTGCAGGGTGGAGCCTGAATCCAGTGGGACTGGTGTCCTTACTGGGAGAGGAAGAGACACCAGGGGTGCATGTGCATAGAGAAAAAGGCCATGTGAGAACATGGAAAGTGGTTACCAAGGAGACAGGAATCAGGAGAAATCAAACCTGCCAACACCTTGATATTGGACTTCCGGCCTCCAAAACCACGAGAAAATACGTTTCTATTGTCTCAGCCATCCAGTCTGTGGTATTTTGCTATGTGAGCCCAGACTAATACTCTGAGCTTCTCCTGAGGGTCTGATATCCCCTGGGAGGGAGAAGCCACATCTCCTGACCCGTGAAGCCTAAGCTGTGCAAGGAAAAGAGGAATTGGGAACGGTGACAGTGTGAAACAACACAAAGGCCACACGCTCACCGACCTTGCTTTATGCCAGGCCCCGTGCTTTTGTGTGCTTTTTCTTTGCTTGTATGTTACTCTTCACAACCACCTGTAAGGTGGGTGTATGTCTTATTTCATAGTAGAGAGAACACAGATGAGCTGCAAAGAGCTTAGGGGATGGGTCAGGAATGCACTCTAGGAAGTGGCAGAGCTGGGATTGGTACCTACGTGGAATGGCCCCTGAGCCTGTGTTTCTAACAACTGTGGTGGGTGTGGGAAGGCCCCCCCAACTGCTGCTTCTACAATGACATGTAGGCTGCCTTTAGTTGACTAGCTGTCCAGCATTAATGACGAGAAGTAGTGAATGTCCTCTCTTCTGACAGAGTGACTCTAGAGGTCCTCAGCCCTGCAACAGGGGTAGCCTCTTACTCATTCCAGCCCTACCTCCTACTGCCCACTGTTCCACCCACCTATCTTGCCCTATGTGTGGTAGAATGAAAGAAGAATACACTTTGGTTTCAGACAGACCTCATTTGGTGGTTGAAAGTAACAGCTATGAAATCAGAATACCTGGATTTGAACCCTGACTCTGCCAATCCCTTAGTTGTGGTCTTGAGCAACTTACTTAACCCCTCTGAGCTTCAGTATCCTCATCTGTGAAATGAGGATAACAGTACCTACTTCATAAGGTTGTCATGACAAAGTCTAAAAAGCTTTACCACAGCAAAAGAAATAATCGATAAACAGACAACCTACATAAAGGGACAAAATATTTACAAACTATGCATCTGAGAAAGGACTAATATACAGAATCTACAAAGAACTCAGACTGAACAAGAAAAAAATTCCAAATAACCACATTAAAAAGTAGGCAAAGGACATGAACATTTTTCAAAAGAAAATATACAAAAGGCCAAGAAGTATGAAAAAATGGTCAACATCACTAATCATCAGGGAAATCAAATTAAAACCACAATGCAATGCCATCTTACTCTAGGTAGAAAAAAAAAATAGTAAAAACAAACAAACAAACCAAAAAAAACCAACAAAAGATGTTGGCAAGGATGTGGAGAAAAGGGAATTACGTACTGTTGGTGGGAATATAAATTAGTACAACCTCTATGGAAAACAGTAAGGAGATTCCTGAAAGGACTAAAAATAGATCTACCATTAGATCCATAAAGTTCACTACTGAACATGTACCCAAAGAAAAAGAAATCATTATATCAAAAAGATACCTATCCTCATATATTTATTGTATCACTACTGCACAATAGCAAAGACATGGAGTCACCTTAAGTGTCCAGACCTCAATGGTTGATTGGATAAAGAAAAACGTGGTATGTACATATAGGTATATGTGTGTGTATAAATATATAGACAGGATGCCAAAAATGTATACACATTTTAAGAAAGAAAATATTTGTATTAAAATTGTAATATTTAAGTCATATTTGACTTCTGCAAGTACAAGAGATACAAGATAACAAATGTTATTGATATTTATTATTACAATTTTAATATAGCTTTTTCCCTTCTTAAAGTGTGCATACATTTTTTGGCACCCGCTGTGCATTCACACACACACACACACACACACACACACACACACACCATGGAATACTCAGCCATAAAAGAGAATGTCTTGCAACAGGGATGGAACAGGGATGGAACTGGGATGGAACTGGAGGCCACTATCTTAAGTGAGATAACTCAGAAAATCCAACACTGCATGTTCTCATGTACGAGTGCACTAAATAATGAGGACATATGGACATAGAGAATGGAAAAACAAATGTTGGAGCTTCAGAAGAGCAGCAGGGGGTGTAGGAAGATAAATCGCCTAATGGGTATTATGCACACTAATTGCATGAGAGCTAAAACACCAGACTTGACCGCTATGCAATATGGCTACGTAGCAAATAAGCACAGGCACCTCACAAGTCAATAAAATAGCACTTGACCTAGTATTTAGCACATAGTAAGTGCTCAATTATCACTAGCCGGGTGATTTGGAGCAAGGCAATTCACCTCGCTATTTTTCAGAATTCTTATGCATGAGGCACAATTATATCTCTGTCATAAAAATGATAACAAGATTGTGAAACCCTCGATAACTACCCTAAAAATTTTCCTTGGAGGACCAGATGAGCTCCAGCTCTCATTCATTCAGATTTCTTTATGGGATGAGGAAAATTGATCTTCTTTCTTTATTATAGGACTTGGGTTTTTTAACATGGATGTGATTATACCAAACTGTTAAACCATTTCCCTCTGGGGAATGAGATTGCGAAATGAGTATTTTTACTCTGAACTTCATTGCACTTGTGCATCATTTGAAATTTCTACAAATACCAAATATTCCTTTAAAAATTAAAAAATGAAAATACATACGTGCTGTAGATAATGTATTGCCTTTTTCTATTTGTGTATGCAGAATTTTTTAAAAATTCAGCTTCAGAAGCTTTGTCTTTTAATAGGGAGTTTAATTACCTTTATTGTCATAACTGACATATTTGTCTTACCATATTTTGTCTTATGCTGTTGATTTCTGTAGCTTCTATGCGCTGTCCTGCCTTCATTGTCTTTTCTGATAGGCAATATGTTTCCTTTGGTTTTAATTTTCTACGGGGATATGACAAGTAGAAAACTTGCTTTCCTTCTATTTTGCAGAACCTTTTAAGTCTTTCATAAAACTGTTGAAAGTCATAGTCTCTCTAGTGATATAATTCAAGAAAAATACAGTAACAGGGTAGCCAAGAGCTCGAATTTGAATTCTGGCTTTATCACGTACAAGCAAGTGACTTCACCTCTCTATGCCCCAGTAGTGATACTACGTCTATTTTCTAGGTCTGGTGCAAGGCTGAACTGAGTTGATAATTGTAAAACACTTACCATAGTGGGGGGTGTGTGTGATTATTTGGTTTCTCCTTTAAGGTCAAAGGTATGCAAAAAGAAACCATCCTTGACTGCCCCCTCCCCAGTTGTATGTGACTATTTTTATTTTTTGAGACAGATCCTTACGTTGTCACCCTCTGTAGAGTGCTGTAGGATCATAGATCACAGCAACCTCAAACTGGGCTCAAGTGATTCTCCTGCCTCAACCCCTGAGTAGCTGGGATTATAAGTGCCGACCACAACACCTGGCTATTTTTAGAGATAGGGTCTCAGATCTTGCTCAGGCTGGTCTTGAACTCCTGAGATCAAGCAATCCACCTGCCTTGGCCTCCCAGAGTTCCTAGCGTCTGTGACTGTTTAAAGAGACAAGGAAGAGACACACACGGGTGGCAGGGAGCTAGCCAGGCACTCTTGTGTAGCAGCCTTTACTACTCAGGAGTCTTTCTTAGGACATTTGTGATTTTAAACTGATTTTGAAACTCTAGGCCACAGATCCCACCAAATCTGCCCCCATTCATTTATATATTGTCTAAGGCTGCTGTTGCATTGTGACAGAAGACCTTATGGACCACAAAGTCAGAAATATTTCCTATCTGGCCCTTTAAGAAAAAGTTAGTCACCCCCCTGCATTAGATCTGCTGGATGATCATCCTTTTTTCTAAATTTAGAAGAAGCCATCTTCTCCCTTGTCCTATTATAGCCTCTCAAAAGCTAAGTGGCTCTTAGCATATATTAAAAGATTTTCAAAAAGACCATTAGCTTCTGCATTTAATTGTCCACAAGGTGGAGATACTTAATCAAAAACAAAACAAAAAAAATTGGAAAAGATGAAGATGCTGATTACAAAGCAAGGCTCTCCCACAGCTTGGACTGAAGGAGGGGCAGGTTCCCAGGGACTTAAAAAAAAAAAGACCATCTCTCTCTAGGGTTTTAATGCTGGATTTGGCCACTGTGGGTGGTATCTAGCCCTTGCTCTGCCTCTCTGATATGCTACTTCTCAGATCCCTGACAACCTGGCTGGTGTCTCATGCCCGTCAGTCTGAGCAAACCCAGCAGGCTCCTCTCTGAGCTCCCCCAAAAGGCTGCCTCTTATTTCTGTTGCCAACTACTCCCAAATCTACAGCATTCCCCCTCCAAGGACAGAATAAATAAGACGATTTTAATTTTCAAATTAAGACTTTGCTTATGAAATAGCGAGCCACTCGAAGATCCATTAACAAAGGTCAAATTCTCTCACATGCTCCTATGTGGTCTTGAGTGTTTCACTGCATCAACAGAGCTCTGGTCTAGGAGCACCTGACTGAGGAGTGCGGGGACGGGAGGGAAGGACTCAGCAGTTGCCAAGTCCTGAGGCTTCTCTATTGGGGTTGACTCATTTGGCACTGAGGCCCTGCAGGATCAAGGGCAGTGGGGATTTGGGCTTCTGCCCTGGAACTGCCCACAATCTTGGTGGGGAGATCGGACCAAGGTACATGGAACTAGTAAAGAAAAATGTAATCATGGTAAGACCAAGTGTCCAATAGAGTGGACTGGTGGTGAGCCCATAAAGAACAATAGGAATTAGGAAAAGGGAGAGCTCAGGTGAGCTCGAGAAGCAGGGAAGATGTCAGAGGGGTGAACCAACATGAAGGAGACCCAAGAAATGGGAGGCAAAGGATGCATACAAGGGCAAGGCGATGGATCCTCCAAGCTGAATGACACTGACTGACAACCCTCACACCGGGTTCTGGACGGCTACTCCTTTGCTTGGTCATCTGTTTCTCTGGCAAATGGCTGCATCAGATACAAAAGATTATCCCCCTCCTGCCAGTGCAGGAGCTGAGGTCTGGGAGTTACCTAACCTAAGCCCATCAGTTCCACAGCTGGGAAGGGCTGGAGCTGTGAGTTTCATGTTGCTTCTCTAACTCCAAAGCTTATCCTCCTTCCAAAGTGCTGACTGCACTGGGGAAGAGTGGCGGATGCGGTTGTGTGGAACACATTGTGGGGATCTTAAAAGTCAGAGAGTAAAGTCTGTTTACATCTCAATTGGGGTAGGTACCTGGAAGGCTGAAAATGCATCACTTGATACCAGAAAGTGGAGCAAACAGAACACTGATCTGATTGGCCCAATAAAGAAACAGTTAACCAGTTCGGTGAAAATATTTCAGACTGTATGTGGAACCAGCACATTGTACCTCATGATTGCATTATGGTATACAGCTATGATTAAAAAAAAAAAAAAAGAAGAAGAAACGGTTAAAATCAAGTTCATGCTAACAGCCAATTCTTAATGAGTGCTCTCAGCCAGGCACTACTTCTCCAGGAACTGCACATTCCCATGATAAGCCCGCAGGAGGTTCCCATTATCAATCTGCATTTTACAGATGGGGCGACCCAGACACAGAAAGATCAAGTCTCTCGCCCAGGGTGACTTGGCTGGTAAGTGGCTGGGTGGAGACAGCAGGCAGTAGAGCCAAGGGTCAGGGCTCTGGGCCTTCCACTGACACTTCCCATGAGGAAGCCCCCAGCCCAGGTGAGTCAAACAACATTCAAGGTGCAGGGATATGAAGCCGAAGAGGACTTCTTAACCTCACAGTAACGTTCATGGGGACTTACTGCATGCCAGCGACTGTCCTTTCTGTGTATGTTTTATTACTACCCCTCCTTTTGTTTTTCAGTAATAAAAACCAAAGGCTCAGAGGGCAAAATACAACTTGCCAGGATTCCAGCCCAGGCCTCTCTGACCTGGAAGCTGACCTGGACCCCTCACCCCATGCCGTGTGTTCTCAGTGGTCTCTCCCCTCCCAGCCACCTGCCTGTCCGCTCTGGGCGGTACTTTCCCCCGCTTCAATCTCTGCCCATCCCACTCACGGCCGGGTGCTCAGATCTGGCTTTGTGGACTGGGTAAGTTAAGAGGCCTCTTAGGTTTCTATTCCCTGCCCACCACATGACCCGTGCTAACCCAAAGAGGGGACCACACACCCTGCCTCTTGGATCCATCACTGCCCTCAAACGGACTTTGGGGACACTTACTACTCATCCATCTTCACTAATATTTATTGAGCACCTATTTTGTGCCAGGTACTGTGCTTGGTACATACATTTGTTTCGAGACAGAATCTCACTCTGTTTCCCAGGCTAGGGTGCAGTGGCCACCAGTCAACTCACAGCAACCTCAAACTCCTCAGACAGGAGGGTTCAAATGATCCTCCTGCCTCAGCCTCCTGAGTAGTTGGGACTGCAGGCGCCCACCACAAGGCCTGGCTAATTTTATTTTTCTAGTAGAGATGGGGTCTCAAACTCCTTTTTAGTAGAGGCTAGTCTCCAACTCCTGAGCTCCAGCGATCCACCAGCCTTGGCCTCCCAGAGTGCTAGGATTGCAGGCGTGAGCCCCTGGGCTTGCTGAGCCCGTACACAGATTTGACCTTATTCCTTCCTGCCTTCAGGAAGCTTAATCTGTTTTCTAACTGTTCATAGTTTGGTGGAACAGATGGCCAGTGTGTAAGATTGAGTAAAAACCTATGTTGTGCGGCGAGGTAGGATTGAGGAGACGCACAGTAGGCCTTGTGTTTGCTTCAAGCCGTGTTTCTTCTGGCAGCTCTGCCCTACACGTTCTAGCGACTGACCACAAAGGCATCAAGGCAGCATTTAACAGGGGCGCAAAGGCGAGATGGGCGATATCCTGGGGAATGGGGGAGAATTAGATGTGGACAGAAGGCAAGCACAGCAGCAGCTTGAAAGACACAGAAACTCACAGAGCTGCCAACACTGCTCCAGGCGGCTGGGGTGCCCCGGGCAGGAGCTGCGGACAAGGCTGCTAGCGGCTGTCGCGCCAACAGAGTTCTCGGTTGAAAGGAGAAATGTTTTTGATGCCTGACAGTTCAGAGCCAGCGTTTCTCCACTTTAATCTCTGAGTACAATTCAAATCCCTATGCAAAGTGGTCTTACAAAGCCCACGATATTTAAGCGTGAGGGCAGGAGGGTGACCCTAGGTCCTGGGAGATGAGAAAAGGGACCACCGCTGTTGGGGCCGTGCCCCCGTTGGCCTGCAGCCACGCACCTTCACACCGCAGCACGGCGCTGTTCCAGACCACGCTGCCCTCCTTCAGGATGCAAGTGATGGTCTCTGAGCCTTGTGTCCCCAGGAAGCCTTCATCACACAGGAAGGAGATAGAGCTGCCCAGCTGCAGGCTGTCACCAAACCGTTTGCCGTTTACAGGAACACCAGGATCTGGGCACTCATTGTGTCGGAAGGCTGTGCAGATAGGTGACAAGGACAGTGGTCAGACAGAGCTGGTGTGTAGAAGGACCACCCCCAGAAAAAATAACCTCCATTAGGATGGTCGGAACCCTGCCCCCCTCTCTCCCCTAAGAGCTGCCCTGTTGGAGGGAGAGAGAGTCCAGGGTCTGGCACGTGGCAGGTGCCTTCCCAAGCACCCCCTCCAACTGCGCGCTAACAGCGTTTGCAGGTCAGACAGGTGCTGAGTGTCCCTTCTGGGAGCTCACTGACTTCACATAACAAGTATGAAGTAGATGTTGTTACCCCAGTTTACAAATGAGGAAACTGAGGCTCCAGCAACTGATCTTTCTCCCCAGTGTCAAATCCAATCCATGTTTTCTTAACTTCAGACAGTTATGAGATCATTTATGCTTCGGGTGACCTGGACTCTAAGTCCTGTGACATGACCAGACACTCAGCGTCTGAAGGAGGGTGCCCTGGAATTAACCCGACTGAAGGCACTGCCTTCATTGCTGCCCTGATGTCGGGTGGGAGAAGCAAGCGTGAGGACACCACAGATTTAATTGCGCTTTGCCTCTTACTCGTTACATGGCCCTGGGTCATCTTGCTGAGACTCAGTTTCCCAGCCTATGACAAGGAGATCATACTTCACTTGCAGGGCCATTCCGAGATAGAAATAAGATGAAAGTTGACGTGAATATGACAGCAGAGAGTGTCTGATGCAGCAACTGACAGGTGGTAAGTGTCTGGCCCCCTCCTTCTTCCCTTCACTGCAGGGAAAGGCACCCTCTCCTGCTCTGCCTCCACCAGACCCTGCCTTCTCCCATCCGGGGGGCCATGGACGTCAGGTTAGATGTCTCTGAAGCCAGGCCTTGTATGCAGCCCTGCTGGTTTTTTTTTTTTTTTTTTTGGGTGGGACCAGGTTTGAATCCACCACTTCCGGTATATGGGGCCGGCACCCTACTCCGTTGAGCCACAGGCGCCACCCCTGCGTCCCTGCTGCTTAAAGGATGGCAACCACGGTGTCATGAGTATGAGTCACAGTAAAGAGCTCATTTCCTGCAGGCTGTTGGGTTTTGCTGAAGGAAAGTGACCTGTAAACCGAGTGATCCTTCCACTGGGGAGAAACTGCAGGAGCCTCTCACATGGTGACAGCTATCGTGATGCCAAGCAGGGCCTTGGCTCAGTCCCCAGCACCCACCCCTCTGAAAGTCTATGTCAGCCCAGACCTCAGTCTCTCAACCTTCCTTGACTAGGAATTATGACCATGAAGTTGCCCAGATGTTTAGAAATACGAAGTGGGAAGTAGAGTGGTGCATGATACCCAGAAGTCTAGGTGTTTTCTGTTCGCAATCTACCAGTCTCTCTCTCTCTCACACACACACACACACACACACACACACACACACATGCACAGATCCACGCACACACAATGCTCATACACAAACGCACACAGCAAGCATATGGAGCTACTTCCAACATCTGAGAGAAAAAGGATTTAAATCCTGCCCACTTCTACTCACATACCTTTTCAAACCTTCACATGTGAAAAGGGACAGATCTTGCATTATGGAGTTTTTGTTGCCAGGCTAGAGCTGCCCAGTAAATGACACCTATCTCATTATTATCCATTATTCTCCATGCAGAGGAAAGATTGGGTTTATTCCCAGGAGCTCTGGGGCTGCAGACGGGACCACTGATCCTCGTTCCATGGACAGAGATTTAAGTCAACATAGGAGAACCCACCCTGTGCTCCCTAGCTATGGAGAGGGATGTCTGCGGAGGGGAGCTCCCTGGCATTGGGCAAATTCAAGCTCAGCCTCGATGCCCGTTAGCTGGGGTGTGGGAGGAGATTAATGCCTTGTGGGGGAGGGGGACTGTGACAGTCCCCAGTGCTTGTCCAAGGACCACTGCTTACTGGCTATAGAAAAGTCGTCCCAAGAAGGGGATTAGTCCTATTAACTGCCAAAAAGGGAGGCATCTGTTTATTTTTACAGGAGAAGTGCTACTTTTATGCCCACAGATCTGAGATTGTGCAAAACAAGGTCAAAACACTCCAAGAAGACCTAGAAAAGAGAAGAAAAGAAATTCTAGAAAATCCCCTGTGGATGGGCCTACATGGTTTTTCACCCTTCCTTCTTCCCCTGCTACCCTTATTTACCCTTCACCTTTGGGCCCTGTATCCCAAAAAAAAGGTTAGAGGCAGTTAAATCAGGTCAAGGTCCAATATCACTGGCTCATTAACCAAGAATCTAACTATTATTCTTCACCGCCCTCCATAGCACCAATGAC